>JAIUND010000021.1:0-192323 GCA_034699125.1 Gisinianus flammeolus | reverse complement strand
TTGGTAAAGTCTTCAAATTTAAATGCATCTTTTGAAACTAAAATTGAGTCCGAGTTTCAATAATTTCTGCAAATAAAGCAAAGAAACTAAGAATACATATTATAAGTATGAAGGTGTAAAATCAAAAATCGATTTGGCATTTCGTCACACTCGCATCATCATTAAGTATTCCTATATCAGCTCAAAAAGCCGCGTAAGTACACACATTAAATATGTAATTGGCTATAATAATTATTACGTAATGGTAGTACTATTATTATATTACTTGTAAAATCTTGTATGTATGCATGTATGTAAATTGTATTAATATAAATTATATGCTATACACAATACACATCTTGTCAATATTCAATATTGATGTACTTACTCGAATCGTCAATGTCTTCACACCTACTTACTATTATGTATAGTATGTATTACATATTTTCTTTTGATTTTGTCACACATCATAATAAACTATGTATCATAACAATAATACGTGTGTGTGTGTAATTATCTCAACTTTCCATGTCTACATTCTCTAGTTCTACTTAGGTTTCTTACATTTGCCCTTTATTCGCCCCTTGAAAACACACACTTGCATTGTGAGTCACAATTTGTGACATGAAATTAAAGAGTGCAAGTCTCAAATGAACGCACAGAAAGATTTTATTATTAATAGCACATTCACTGACTCTCTCGTCTTCCTTCCTTCCTTTAACTCTGTTATAGCCTTTGACTCTTCCACACAGAATTTCCCTATCTGCACGTGGAGATCTCGAGATGGGAAAACCGAGACCGAAGCATTCACAAATATACGACAAAGTACTTATGCAGCGCACACACATTTTTTTCATTATGTAAAGGGGGGAAAGCACAATAGATTCCTTTATTAGTCAAATTTGTATATATACATATGTATATATGCTATAACATGGCGTAGCTTGTGAATTTTCTCTCTCTTTCTCCCTACAGGAGCAACTTAAAAACTAATTTGGTTCCTTTTAACCACTCTTGACCATGGACTGGCCATGGTCACCTACGTTTCTTCAATTACTATAACCTAAACGGACAATTATAACCCTAGTCAACTTTGTAATTTCTGTATTCTATTTGTTTGTACGTAAATATTTTATTATTAATATGTAATATTTTAAACAATTTTGATTTCCTCGTCAACGAAAGCAACAAGTGTAACAACAATTATTAATATACGTTGTATTTTCACGACAGAAATAGGTAATAATATTTCTTTTTAACATTCAATTCTTCCTATTCTTATATATTTACGTGAGTTGAATACACTTGAAAGCCGGGCTGTGACAATTCATTAACATGATGTGTGTATAGCGCGTTTCCGTACATTTATATGTACGGCCAACGTGAGATATTACTCATTGAATAAACCACAGACACATTTTAAATCATCTATATATATTTACATACTTATTCATATCTAATTCTAATACTGAATTTGTATACATATTCAATCTTAGAAATTACACAACATGTATTTGTAATGTTTCCGTACATTTGTGTACTCTGATAATGTACATTTAGGTTTTATTATTATTATAATCAGCTGAAGCTCATAATATCGCACATCCTCAATAATAATAATAATAATCTAGAAAATACTCTTAAGTATACTTATATGTTTATAATATATTCCCCAGTATTTTTCCTACAACCTTTTTGGCACTAGAGCTAATGATGAAGCTACATATAAACACATTTTTCTATTTTCCTGGATTATTGACAATATATTGAGACGAGAGATTTCCGTGACATTATGCAGAATAAAGATGGGGATATTCTATAATACTGCCTACACACACGTTGCAAGCATATCTGGCGATTCATAGCCATTATGATATGAACAAACGACGGGGAGAAAAACGAACAAATTATTGTCATACTGTATAGCCGTACAATGTAGATGTAGATGCTAACTTACTTGTATTTGTATTCTTATCATTTACTTATATATTATTAATTTATGTCTAAAAAGAGAGTATTTGGATTTGGAACACAAACCTTTCTACTTATCGTCCACATGTACGGATTACGGATATAGGTACATACATGCTCAGCAATATACATATTCCACTTTACATTCGACAATACAATTTTGTCATTTTGCATGGAACTTCTATTGATTGTCTAATACACACAGTACAAGACAGACGCGTCATAATACATAATATTGTCATTCAAATTCCTTATAATTTAGATTCTAACAATAATATATTAGACATTTAACGAGACAGTTTTGTTCTACATAGTCTAGTCCAAAGTTTATATTGTTATTATTACTAGTTTGAACAGGAATTGATTTCTTATGATATATCTAGACGACGACTTATGCTATGTTTAGAGTATCAGTCACTTTCCTTTCCCTTCACGAATATGTACTTACGAAGTGCTTTTAAACGGAAAGTCACCTGGCCGCAGGACCACCTGACTTTCCGTTTAAAAGCGGAAATTCGTACATATTCATCAAGTGAAACGAAAGTGACACTCTAAACATAGCATGAGTATATAATATGTAATAATAATCTTTATATGAATCATTCAGAATGTATTGTGAAAAGCGACACACGAGCCTTTTGCATGCTCCTTCAGTTTCTGTTTTCTGAGGAGATGAGGATGATGATGCATTCAAAAAGTATTCATTCTTCTCTAGGATAATAGAAGTGTCTCATGCATATCCATCATCATACAGATATTACAGATATTACAAATACAAATATATGCCAATGTACGTTATATATAATGAGAGTAAGTACAAGCATTGATCAAGCAAAATCTTTTTAGACATCATGACTCCCATAGTAATTGTTTTGAGGTACATAATGTAATGTAATGCACAAGTTCATACCGACCGACGTAAATACGTACGAAACTTGGGAAATGTGTTACAGAGTTCCTTTCCCTCTAATCTCTTTCACTCATCTTCACCCTTCCTCTTTCGTTCTCTCTCTCTCTCTCTCTCTCTCTCTTTCTCTTTCTCTCTCGCTCGGCATTCATACAGTGACAATTGTACTTTCTGCCAGTGCATGCAGCGTGAATGTGGAGTCAGTGAAGACGCAAAGTAGATTAGAAAGCAGAGTGTATTGTCGTAGTAGTATCTGTAGATTGGCTTTGTTAGCAAAACGTTGGATAGGAATTCAACTCGTGTTTTTTCTTTATATAAATATATATACTTCAAAAGGATATATGAAAAAATGATTTCTGATTTCATGCTTCCCATCGGAAAACGGATACACGTGCTTGTATATAGATGTGAAGTTTTCCTATATACACCACGTTTCGAAATGGGCTGACTGGAAGCATTGTACAATTACAACTGTTTTCGTTGTAGGTAAATCTCTGCCTCATTACCGACTATCTATCTACGAAAAATGAGGAGAAATACACACGAGATTGAACAGAAAGGTTTTGAATGTAGTTTTGTGTGTGTGTGAGTGGAAGGTGGAAAAAATTCCTCGTGTAATTTGTGAACTAAACGGTTGTTCCATAGTTGACTGTGGGATTATAAATTGCAATATCCGAAGCATCAATGGGCTTGATCATTTTTCGAATGCGCTGTAATATTTAACAAGAAAAAACAAAACAATTTAGATTAGTCAACTTGCTTAAATAAGGATTGTATTTATGGGGGGAAATTTGATGGGAGGTGTGAATAAATGAGATGACGAAAGCTGACCTCGCGAAATGATCCGGGAGTGACGCAGTAGAGATAAACAATGTAAGTGGGGATACAAATGAGGGAGGACAGAGTAAGACACCAACCAACTACAATCGACCACTGAGGGTAGACGTAATTCTCACTTTTCAAGTGCTCATAATTGTACAGGGACGAAATGAACATGATCTGTGAAGATGGAGTTTAAATATGAGTTGAATATTATTGGCATAATTAAATTGGCAAAATTAAATGGTATTATACATGAATTGGATATTAAAACGTACAAAAATACAGGCTGGACTGACGTAAGTCCAACATATTGTCCAGAATGCTGCTGGTTTGGACCCAATCATTTGCTCAATGTCTCTAGAGAATCTGCCGACACCATAAAACCAGGAGACAGCAATGGCTTCTAGGAAAACTATGAAAAGTGTTGAAATTCCAGGACCGTAGATATTCATCAGATTCACCAAGTACATTCCTCCCTGCAGTCAACATCAAATGTTCAGTTTTCAATTTCAATTTCAATTTCAACGATCATCAGTTGTACACCAAAATATATAATAATAATAATAATAATAATAATAATAATAAAATAATTTGTCTCGTACATAAGTACAAGTGGGAAGACTACAAATGAAGACAAAAACTAAAAGTCCAGCAACGAAAACTTCACGATGACGACCCAAAACACGGGGATATTCATCGCACAGCGCCGTAATTATAGCTTCAAGACCTATTATTATTAAATGAATCAAAACATATGGAAATACATATTATTCAAGTCCAGTCATTTGTCGTTCATTATAATTTGTAATGTTAAAGAATAAACTCGAATGTGTGGGCTGTACCTCCAAAGGTACTATCCAGCCCCAGGGTTATTAACATGACGAAAAATATTATTGACCAAAAGTTTGACCCCGGCATCGTGGCTAATGCTTCTGGGTACACGATGAAAACTAAACCAGGGCCTGTCACACATTCCATTCCAAAAATATAAAACATGTCATTCATTTTCCTTCCTGAATTATATCTTCAAAATCCTCACATGTTACTTTCACATAATGTGAATACCTTCCAATCCGACATCTTTAATATGTTTATTTTGAACTTTGGCCATGTAACCCAGAACGGAGAAAATAACAAAGCCGGCCAAGAAACTTGTCAAACAATTAACAGTACTCGTGAGAATTGCATCTCTAAAATGTCACAATAGAATCAAAAACCCCAATCATTGTATAAATTCCAAATGAAAAGAGAAATGTGCATTTTGTATATGTACAATATATCATGTATATCTGTATACATAGGCATGCAACTTGAAGTATCTCAAGTATGTCGACTTTCACCTGTAACAATTATTATGAAACTTATTGTAGCTTGAAAGAGCAAGGAGGGTTCCAAAACCGGGGCCCAAACTGCAATAAAAAATGCATGCAAGTGTTAATAAAACCTTCCGGGATTGAAAAAATTCAACAAAAAAAGCATGAAGAATGTAATGATTACATTTATATATAAAAAAACTCAACATGAAAGACAATATAATGTATAAAGACCTGAAAAAGATTTGTATGGCCGCATCGATCCAAACCTATATGTGTAAAACATATGTAAAGATTCATATTCAATCTCAAGTTATATCTATACAATTTCAAGTTCAATCGCGTGTAGAAGTCATAGTCCAAGTTTTTTTGTCTTGAAAATGTAGTTCAAAAACTCATATGGTTCAAGAATCCTTATTGTTGCAATTAAACACGTGGAATTAATGATGTAGAAAATGAGTACAAGTTGAGGATATGGTGAGTGGAGGAATAATCACAGGTTCCATATAATAATAGACCATGTGAATGCTCATATAGACGACACGAGAAAGGGAATAAAAGGTACAATTTACCTTGGATTCGTTTAGTTTTTCCCAATCCGGAGTGAGATAATATGAGATTCCATCTGAAGCTCCAGGAAGAGTGAGTCCTCGTCCCAACAGAATGAACAGAACAACGTACGGGCACAATGCAGTGAACCACACAGCCTTAGATTCCCCCCCAAAAAATACGTATACGCATATAAATGAATGGAAACATACGTATATTTACATACTCTACACTACACATATGTATTTACATTCCCATTTTATATAGGCACGCAAAAAAAAAACGAATGCAAATTCATTTGGAATATCGAAAGAGCGAGAGAGAGAGAGGAAGACGGCGTGTGTAAGTATAAGGCAGGTGATTTTTAGGGAAGAGAATTTCCCTTGAAACAAGATGAAATGGGAAAGAGGTTGGTTCAATATATGGCTAATAGTCACTCACACTGTAGGTTTAAATGTAGATTTAGGATTTTTCATGTGAAGCATATATAGCAGTTAAATCTGAGCGAGCTCGTGTGGAGAGATTAGTCAAAGTGGAATAAATAAATCATGGAATATAAGAAGAAATGGATGTCAAAAGTTTAGCAAGAAGATGGGAGAAAAGAAAGAATAGTTGGAACAGAGAGAGAGAAAGAGTAAAATATCATGGAAATCTGACTAAAGCACTGTAAAAGAAGAAGAAAACTCTTGAAAAACACACACTCTCTCTCCTCTCTCTTGTCCTAGTATATGTATAGTTATCTGTATAGAAAGATTTCTATACAAATAGAATAGAGAGAAAACGGGGTGGGTTTGGCAGAGAGGTACAACACGAAGATTTATAAGATGAACTAGTTTTTTTTATGTGGAGGGATCATTGATTCATTGTAGTGGATCATGGTGGATGGTAGGATGGAGAGTGAAGTCAACAGGTTTTTTTTTTTGAAGCATATATACTGAGCAATAGCCGCTGCCACCCCGTTAAAGGAAAAGACAAGGAAATTGCTTTGAATTTTAAATAAGTTTCCGAGTGGTAGAAACAGCGTAGTTTTGAGTAAAGTGTATACGAAAGTACGAAGGGAAAAAAGTATCAACTAGAGTGGTGGCAATGAATTGGCATGGACAACCCGCTTCACTCTCTCTCCCTCTTCACGATTCGTATGAAGGGTAAGAGGGAAAAGGAGACGAAGGGATCAAAGTGGTGTCAGTAGTAGAAAAAATGGGAGCGTCTTCTTGTTTTCCTTTCCCAGTTCCATATCCGCAAAAAGGTTCTCTCATTTGTAATTCTAAAATCCTCCTCGAAATCTCTCCCTTCAAAAAAAACTCTTATTCTTCATTTGGCCGATCCTTGTAGAGGAATTTATGCCAGTGAAATATCTATGTGGTCCACAGATCCATATAATCAAATCCACTGACATTATTGAGAGAATTTAGAATTTGGTCTCACAAAATACCCCAAGTACACTCAACCAAACCAAACCTAACCAAACTTTTTTAAACTGGTACATTTTTTACTCGCTATAATTTACAGTAGAACTATATACAGACTTGCAACGGAAAACTAAAACATGAGTGAGCTATATATATTACTCTCAATTCAAATGTACACTACCATGCATAAACTTGACAGACACCGGACAGAGAAAACCCCCCAAAAAATGGGGAAGCTGATAGTCCGGCAGAACAAATAATATAAATTACCAATAATGGATCTGCATATAGACAGACAGACAGACAAACACACACACATTCATTTGATATTTACACATTCACCCACTTCAAGCTTTAACTTGTCTCTTTCAATTTCACTGGCTGTAACTCATCAACTCAACTCTCTCGCACATACGAGCAGACAGACAGACAGAGAGAGAGAGAGAAAGAGAAAGAGAGGGAGAAAAAGTCTTGCGGAGAAAGCAAAACACATTGCGAGGGGCATCTGCTTTCCTCACCATCCCATTCTTTTTCTCATCGTCCCAAATCTCGTCTGATCAAGATAAGCGCTCTGTGTGCTGTGTGTATGTACATTTGTGTGAGTGTTGAGAGTTGAGACCAGAAACCCTTTTACCACCTATCTTTACTTTTCCTATCACTCTCCGTCTCCGTTTTTTCTCCAATACTTTTACCATTCCTTTCACTTAAACTTTCTCCCCTTCTCTCTTTCACTCTCTCTCTCTCTCACCCCCCAGTCGAATCGAATCGAATCAAATCAAGCTCTTTATATTCACATGTTCACACTGTGTGTGTGTGTGTGTGAAGGAAATGGGAAAGCTCAAGGATTATCTAATTGGATTGTATCGGCTCAACAAAGAAAATACTCAAATCTCATCAACTTTAATAAATTCCATTATTTTTATTTTCTATTCTCCTTTCCTCTCTTTTCCTTGTATCTGCGTCCGGTACTAAACTCCTCGGTATGGAGTAGGAAAATCCACCCTGAATTGGGGCAATTTGGATTGTATTTGCACTTCACACGGATAAGAGACTTGTATACATTTGACATTTCTAAAGGTATTGGCAATTGACAAGCTAAAAACGTAAAATGACACACTGAAAAAACTTTAATGAAGTGTAGGAATTTGAGAGGCTCACGGGTGATTCTATACTTTAACTACAATTAGTAATAAGAATGTCCAGCTATCTCCGGTCTGACTAACACGAGTTTTATAACTCCCTGTGCAATCAAATCGCGCATGCTTTACTGAGACAAAAATTGGATTAATAATAATAATAGTTTGATGGACAAAAGCCGTGAAGCAGGAATTACGTAGAAAGAGGATGAATAATGCTGGGACTTTTTTCTCTCTCGCGATTTTGTGGATTTTGCATACCTTTCCAGAACTTCTGACTCCTTTCCATAGTGAAAAATAGACGAGGATGAAAACGACAAGGACACACAAAGCTAACGACCATTTGACTGGCCCAATATCGTCGAGTCCATCTGATCGATGAAGCTCCAATACTTCTCGCCTATATATAGAAATTTTTTTGTTTTTGCATTATTGGACTTTGAAAGAAGGAATCATTATTATCAGCTGATTTTCCATAATCGCTAAGTTGTGATATTTATAGTCAATTCCATGTGAATAATTTATGTTAAATGAATGAATGAATGGATGAATGAATGCAGGACACTTATTCTCATTATTACTCGTAATATTCTCTTGCGGGGCTGGTTGCGTAAGTCGAGTCATTCAAATTCGCCATGTCATCCACCATTGTACAATTTTCTGTATTCCACGGATTGTCACAAGTCAACCTGTCCACAAAAGCAAAAGCACATGGGAAAGATTATAATGGTGACGCTGTAATAAATAGAGCCTTTTCCCATACTGCCAAATCCATATTGTGTACATTCTTATTCTTATTACCAAGGAAGTTTGGGTTTGAAGGAGGCTGCCAAATAATACACAGCCCAACCAATGATCGTATTGTACTGCACAGTTGGGAACAAATGACCACGGTTAACGTACTTGATTCATTTAATTAGTAGGGTTCATATTGTCGTCGTACATACTGTCGGATTTAAAATAATTGAGCCTTTCTCTCTCCTTCGTAGCTCCTCCCACTCAATGTATTTGAAATGGGCAAGGATTCCTAAATCTGTCCTTGGGATGCTCAATTATTAAAAATCCGACAGTATATTGTCACGTTTTTATTTGAACAATAATCTACAGATATAATGTACTTAGTGACTGATTAAATTAGAAATTCAATGAACTCACATGCATCCCCACGTAGAGATCAATGATACAGATGGCATATCCAATCCCTAGGGAAAAATAAATCAAACAAATCAACATCATTCAATATGACAGTTCTTATACCCATTTTCCATTTCGACAATAAAAGTTGGAATGCTTTTTTTTTTTTTTTTTTTTGAAAAAGAAGAAAAACATCGTAAAAAGTCTTTATACATGCAGTTATATATACAATAGTTGACATCATATCATATCGAAATAATTAGCTTCTCGATTGCACTAATAATACGGAGAAGAAGTAAAGTAAAGTTTCAATCAGGGAATTCTAATAGGACATTTGTTGAATGATGCGGTTGAGAAAAAGTTATTTCCCGAGAAAAAGAAAGAGAAGGGGAAAGAAAGCTTGTTCAAATAATATTAAAAAGATATTGAGTAGAGTTTTGGAGCATCTTTTTTTTATGGGAGCCCAATGATGACTGTTGAATCGAGTGGATGTGGATGTGGATAAAGTGAAGAGAATAGAGTGGTCCACACGCAAGTTTCAATATACCTACTGTGTACTCAGTGTACTGTGTAGGTAGCGGTAGCGATGACAGACGAGAGTTGGGGGGGAGAGAAAGAGAACGAGAGAGAGAGTTCGTAGAAATGAAAGGAGAAGAGAATTGATGTAAGTTTCACAGCAAATGATCTATATCGTGAGGTGTTAAAAATGAATCTTGGTAATTGGATGTCGGCAATGTCTAGTTTCGAGCTGGACAATCGTTTAGGATTTCAAGCTAGTGAGTGAGACAGAGAGAGACAGAGTGAAAGAGAGAGAGAGGGAGGGAGGGAGGGAGAGGGGGAAAGAACCAGGAAGAAATCGTGCCGTTTAGCACTTTTTCGTGATTGTTATCTCTTGACATTATTTTTCGAGTGGTAATAACCTTAGTTTGATGTCCACGAGTCACTCATTGACTACTTGCCACTCAACCATCCAGCAGTATGTAGAAGTAGAAGTAGAATTAGAAGTAGCAGGAGCAGTTCCCCTCTAACAAATCTATATCATCAGACGGTTTGCCCTTGTTGCCCTTCCTCCAGTTCATCCATGACAATCCTCTTGATCCATCCACCAATGTATCATCTCTAACCATCTCCCTCTCCTACTCCCATACCATACTCTCTCTCTCTCTCTCTCTCTCTCTCTACATACAATCCCCTACTCCAGGACCCGAGTTGTATCCTCCACGAGTACAACTTTCTCCTCACCACTCGTTTGTACATACACGTGCACACTCTCTTTACTTTACCCCTTTTCATTTCCACAAAGCCTGTGACAAGCTTCCCTCTCCGTTTCATCTTTTTTTCTCACATTTCACACTTGCTCAAAATCCTAATGAATCATTTAAATGAATATTTACGAGCGAGAGCTAATTAACTACCAACCCAATTTTCATCCACCTTGTATTTGGATACATTTCATTTTCCCAGACATTAAGTTAAGCATATATACCAATACTTTACATTGCACGTGAAAGAATTTTTTTGCGGGGTTTCTTTACCTTTCAATGCTGGACAAATACGACGCCAAATGGTGATGCATCCACTTCGATAGTACTGACCAAGGGCCAACTCCATATAAAACAATGGTAATCCTCCAAAAACCAGCATGATTCTATGGTACAAGTGACCGAATTCAATGGATAAAGGTATCTGGCCATGAAATCTTATCAAGTTCAATACATGAAATATAAAATACAAAGACTTACGCGTAGGGGATTAAGAAGGCGCCTAAATCACATAATTATATTAATTATACATTTCATTAGTATTTAAATAAGCAATTAATAATTTTTTTTCTATAAAATATGAATTCACAATCCAGACCACAAGATTCGGGTTTCTAAAAAGTTCTCATTTTAACACCTTTTTGAATGTTTAAAGCCGCAATGTCCCGTTTTACTAGCCAAATGGTGAAAATAAAGATATTTTTTTCTACATTTCATGGTAAATTTAATCCTAAACTTGAGGGATCGCAAGTAGCAATTTCGTCTAACTCTGTCGGTTATTTGGCTTGTGCAATAACAACCGGTATAGTGAGTTTACTTTGTATTTATTTTTCCGTGTGGATCTTATCAAAATATGATTGCCTATTAGTCTAGATATTTGGTGGAAAAAGATGATGATGAGAGGAATGTACTGAGTAGCGAATACAGACAGCGACGACATTTGATTGCTAGTTTCGAGTAGGTAGTCCCTCAAATAAATTGCGCTGTAGTTGTTGGTGAAATGAAATTGATTAAACATCCATGTCTGCCATATAAAATACCATGCAGGTACTTGAGAAACCTATCAAAAGTATCAAATACACGTTAATTGATGCGCGTGGAGCAGAAAAGCTCTCTACCACTATTATTAGTGGAATCAGATTTTGAATACGACAAATAAATGTATAAACATCTACAGTTGTTCACGGTCACTGTGCAACGATACAAAACGAGTTGTTTCCCCGTCATTTCAGTCGAGGAAATTTGATGACGGATATTAAACACTTAGTTATAAAATGTGGAAGTATTATGTAATCTGTCTCCTTTCCTTTCTCAAATACGAAATGTCGTTCAACTATCGGTGTTATGTAATCAATCCCAATGAATGAGGTGTAATTTAATGTAAACTAAGAAAAAATGGTCTGAACAGGCAATCGTAATATAGGTATTTATAAAAAGAAGTAAATATTATCTCACCTCCTCCTATGAAAGAGTCCAGGAAATTGAAATGGTGCCACAATCATCATTCATTCAAACATACAAAAAGCATCATCACAGTTGTTAAAATGTTGTTTTTCCGTTTTCTCCAATGAAAAATATTTGTAGTATTATTGTTTTTTGCTAACCATTGCTGTAGCAGACGGAGGGGAATCGCCAAACATTTCCAAGATCTACAGCAAATCCGATGACAGCCAAAAGGAATTCAATTTTTTTACCCCACGTTTCCCTTCCATCATTGCCGGATGTGATGGCCAGAGACGCTGTATTATGCTTAAAATCATCTGCTTTATCTTCTTTCAAATTATTATCCGATTTGGAGAGTATCCGTCGGGACACATTGTTGCTTTCTTGCGCAACAACAATGCTCTCTGCACTGCTCTCATTACTGGTCGCCGTCGAATTGGGCATGGCTCACAACCTACCCAATGAGATGCTGCTTCTCTGTCACAAATATCAATATGAGAATACACAAATACGCAAATACGCCGATACGACAAACAAAAGGAAACAAAATAACACTAATAATATTGTCTCTTAATTAAACCTAACCTCAATAATATCTCTATTGTATCAAGTTTCCACCAAACTCCCTATGAAAATGTCTACAAGTTTAACACCAACTGTACTGGGGCAAAGTCACACTCGTTCACACTTTCAACCAGCCAACTACCTCACAATTAATTAATGAAATAATAATGAAGACTCCTTTGAGTGAGAGAAAGAGAAGGTAAGGACTTTATTAGATGTATTCTTTTCTTTTATTTTCTCTCTCTCTCTCTCTCGCTTTCTCTTGATTATATTCTATTGACACACTGATTTGGCTCAAATGCTCAATACACAATACAGATTGCAGTCATCAACACATCTATATAAGATACATTTGACTCAACTCAACTCAAGTCCCCAAACTGATCGTGAGTGAGCGTGTTGATGAGAAAACTTCTTTGCTATTGTTGATATTCGCCTTCTTCCTACTGACTACTCACTTCATTGTGTGTGTTTCCTTGTATTTTTCTTTTGTATTTGTCTGTGTATATTTACGTTTATGTTTATGTTTATATGTATAGATATAGGTACATATATAATGTGTGTGTATTTCTGTTTCCTGTACTGAATGTATCTGAATCCAAACGAGTGGTATACATTTCAAAGGACTTCCTTGTCCACAGTCGACCAAGAGGAAAAGAGGAAAATGTTAACTGGTTGAGAGTCCGTCCAAGTTCCAAAAGAAAAGTGAGACGACAAGAGAGTGAAAAACTCCAGTCAATCTATAGATATATAAGTATATATATTTGTGGGCTTTGGTTCTGGTCGTTGTGCGGTTCTGAGTTCTGATATAAAGAAAAGACTAACGTCGGAGAAACAAACGCGATTTTGATCAAAGAGAAATGAGGATGAAACTTTGTATTGTGTGGGGACAATGAAATCATTTTAACCGTGTGATAACCATCTTTTCTCTTTCTCTCTCTTTCTCGTTCTCGTTCTCGTTCTCTCCCTCTCCCTCTCCTTCTCTGTCTCACGTCTTTACATCTTCCTTTCTTTCTCTTTCACTCTCACCCTCACATCACTGATCGGCTTTCCAACCGCCCATTCAATAATGACTCTGTCTGTTTCTATGTGTGGTCACCAAATCAATTGAGTCTCACTTTCTCCTTTCCTCTTTATCTATTATTCTATTCCTCAACCTACCAACACTTGAAAACAAAACCTATTACAAAATAAATAGATGTAGAAAGGATTTCTATTAAGTAATCCTCTGAATTTTGGGGTTCAAACTTGAACCCTCATCATATTGTATATTGTAAACAATCTATGTGTATGTGGATGAATTAATTATGTATAGATAAAGTATAAAATGGTGGAAAAATTCAGTAAAAATAATAATAATAAGAGTAAATATAAATGGGAATTACGTGTCGTTTAGAACAGCGAGGTGAGACGGAGGAGAGAAGCATGTCTTGACTCATTGAGCGAAGCACGAGGAAGCCTCACAGATGAAAAGGTTCTTGATTCCAATGAACGTGAATGTATGACTAAGTGAAAAAGAGAGGAGAGAAAGAGAGAAAAAGAAAAGGAGAAAAGAGAGAGAAAATGGGGAGAGAGAGAGAAAGAGGGAGAGAGGAGGAGGAGAAACAAACGACTGTTAGTTAGTGTGTACTTGTAGGAGGTAAGTTAAGAGTCCTTATGTAAGAGAATGAAAACTTTAATGTAGGACGACGATGAAGAAGACGACGACGGCTTCTTCTACTTGTTCTTCTTCTGTGTTGACTCAAGAGACAAGAAAGTGCTCAAGATTTTCACAATTCTTCGTCAAGATTGAAGATGTTTCAATGTTTTATTTTCTTTTGTACATGTGTCAAGTATGAGGAGACATGATGAACACTCTAATGTTCTGTATCATGTGTAATCCCTCCCTGCTCTTGCTTTGCTTGCTCCTTTTCCTCAGTTATTTTATCTGTTTGGTCGCTGAGGGGAATGCGAAGAAAGAAGAAGAAAAAGAAGAAGAATTCCCTCGTTCTTGTTCCTTCCTTCCTTCTGTACTTCTGTCTCACACTCACTCACACACACACCAACACAAACGTCCGAATCTCACATCTTCACAACATCAAACAAGTAGAGGAAATGAGCAGACACGCGCAAATATAATTTCACTCTGTATAGTGACAATTTAATGTCTTTTTAACGGCTTCAACTTTAACTTCATATTTCAATATGGACAAGAATACTGTGAATGATGAATTTTAATTTAAATATTAAAATCGCACTTGCTGGGCTGTTTCTATTATGCAACTGCAGTTTTTGTTGTTTTCCCTGGTGCGGGTACAGACAGGGACGTCTCTTGTTGTGCCGTTTAGGAGATGCAACTGTGACTGTTTGAAATGTAAAACATGATGGATGGGACAAGAATGAGTACGTGAGAGGAGGAGCAGAATAAAAACGTGGAGTGTATGAGTTTGGTTTGAACTTTTTAAGGTTCGGGGTGACCCGAAATCTTTTGCTATATATAAACTGCTACTCGTTTCTTTGGTCTGGTACGGAGGGTGAGAAAAATGTAATTGGAGGACGGAGCAGTGGGAAATGTGGGTGACTCTCGGAGGACGAAAGGATAGAATGTGGAAGGAATGACATTTATCTTCCCCAGTGTCTGCTGCTGCTTCTGCTGCTGCTGCTGAAAGAGAGAAAGAGAGCAATGAGGGAAATATAAGTAAGTTCAGTCAAGGACTGAACATTGCCAGGACAGCACTCAGTTCAACGAGTATCGAATGGCAAGATTTTATAGAGAGCTAATAGTCTGTTTACAAGCCAAGTCTCTCGGCAACTACTGCGCCTAAACCGTCCAACCTTTGTTTCTACTTTTTCGAGCCCCTCTTTCTCTTTTCATATCCCTCTTTCTCTCTCTCTCTCTTTCGCTCTCTTTCTCTCACTCTCTCTCTCTCTCTCTCATTTTTTGATGAGCATCATTTTTCCACTTTCTACCGACCTACAAAAAAAACTATCTCTTTCCTTGCTCTTCCAGGTATTCTGATTCCAGCATGGGTGTCTACAACTTTGACTTTGTCGTCTTCTCTCTCTCTCTCTTTTGCTTTCTTTCTCTATTTCTATTTGGGATCTGGAATGTATAATAATTACACTTAAGTTGTTCACCCATCTGAATAATGGAACAGCTTATACCTTTTGCTTAATTGATTATTATTCACGACTCAACAGCTTTTCCAACTCGACATTTGACTGGCAAGGCAAAGCTGCTCTGCTCTACCGTGTACCGTGAGCATGTGGACTCACCTCTTAAATCTCATCTCATCTACTCAAACATACCACACATGCACATATACACACGGACAGTCCGGGGCACACAACTCGTCCCTTTAATATTTATCTACATACATAATTCTATGCATGTAAGTAGAAATGTAGGTAGAAATAAAGTGTGTAGGAATGTTTTACGTAATGTGTGTGTCTCGTCTCACTCACTCACTCACTCTGTCTTCCGTATTAAATCTCAAGTACTTTTCACTTGGGTTCATGACACTAAAACGGAATCTGCATCCTCAGCCTTCGTCGATTGTATCCCAAATTCATAGATAAACATCAACTCTTTTCTCGTCAGTCGTTCATCCCTAATTTGTCATCAGTGCGTTCTCACTCTCTCTTTCTGTCTCTTTGAACCAAATTACGATGAATACGCACCAGCAGCTTTGATTCCAATTCAAAATCTCACTTACCCTCTTTTAGTGTGTCCACAATTAGACCTTCGTGTTACTGAATCAACTTGACATTTATTCAGCATGTGTATATATTCGTATTCTCTCTCTCTCTCTCTCCAAAATCCATTATCCACTTCAATCCTCCAATTTTACTATTGCATTAAATAACATGTTTTTATAAAAACAATGATGACTGACTACAGATTCCCTATTTTCAATTTCGCAGCAAATACAAATTGTGGGGGGGGGGGGGGATCAATGCCTGGCCATAAAGTTTTATGACCTGTCGAACAACTTGCTAGAAATAGGGAGAAAACGGCAAGTGTTCACTGTTTTTCAACTTGTTTGTGCATTCACAGAAGAATTTGGTTGAACTCGAAAATATTGTACTTGTGTGTGTACACACGAGTATATAGTTTCATGTGATCCGGAATTGCTGGAAAAGACTTAATTTTCCATGCAGTGTGAGGATTTTCTCTAACCTAATGAGAGAATGGCAATTGAAGCGACTTAAGTTTGGTTTGTACTGTGTATAGAGGATAATTTTCTGTAGGAGCAGCTTTTTCACATTCATGATTGAGGACGAGAATTCGTGACTGTTGAAGAAGTTGGATAGAAGATGATTGTTCATAATGCCATCTCCTACGTACGTCTACGCATTTCCTCTCCACGTATGATAAGTGCTCTCATCGCTTCCTCTTTCTTTGGCACACTTGACACATCAAATGTTATGCATGTGACATTTAAATGGGATACAAAAGATGGTGATATCAATAATATTCGTTTTATTTTGCAACCAGCTAATCACTACAAGGAAAAAATGTTTATATGAATTGAAAGAAATCACTCGTGCAAACGGGAATTATTTCAATTTTAAGACAACCAGAGAGGAGAGCACATTATTCTCATGACCAAAGTAAACAAAATGAGGGAAAGGGAAAGAATATATACCTACAAAGTAGTACAAAGCAATAGATCTTGTTTTTTCTTGCACAATCACAATCCAATTTCCTTAAATATTTGCTCACATTTTTTCAAAAACTGAGAAGATGTCAAAATTGCAATAACTTGGAGGGATTTTGTATGTTTATTTTACCCTTTGGAAATGTACATTTCAGTCGAGGGTTTCACTATTTACAACATTATGAAGTAAAGTCAGTATGTATAATGTAATATTTATGTACGTACACGCATCACCACCATCATCTTTGCCATCGTTTTTGTCTGTAATGCAATAAAATTTCCTTGGTGTTTTGTATTTGATGTCTGTGAAAACAATTTTTAAACGACTGTATTCCGATTTGGTTTATGATGGCAAGCATAAGAAAATTAGAATTTTAAAACGCATTACTTGGAAGGAAGAATAAACAACTTGGAGAAGATTTTAGCTGAATGCAGATAAATGAACATTTGTAAATTGGGACACATTCTGTACATAAAAATGACTAGTTAAATGATGTTTGAAGGTAATTGACATTTTCCGTTTTTTATAAAGTTCGTATCATTAGTTTTTATTACATAGTAGGCACACAGTTTTAGCCCACATTTAAAATGATAAGAGTAAATGAATCCCCAAATTGTCTGTACATTGTGTATATTTGATGTTGGGAAATGATTCTGCAGTTAGCAGTTAGCAGTTAGCAGTGGGCATGTCAAATGTTGTAGGAAAAGTAGATTTTGAGGAAGAAAAGAAGAGTTTGATTGTGATGCAGAGAGTAAGCTACTCAATTTTAGTGGATCCGTTGATAGTAATGGACGTGCATCAAGTGGTTGTTCAGGAGAGAGATAGAGAGATAGAGAGATAGAGAGAGAGAAGGAAGGACACAAGTTGGTGGTTACTGAAAAGATCCCCTTTGTTTCAAAGATGTCCTCTTGAATGTGGCTGGAGGAAGGAGTTTATTATGTATCTGGATGGTACAAAGAGCTTGTTGATCACAAGGTAAACAAGTCTCCATTACCTCGTAGAACGAGAGAAGACTTTCATCCTCCTTTGATTATTTACACACTCGTACTGTGGGAGAGACAGAGAGCGAGAGAGATGATGTAAAAAAAATGCAGAGTAATCGCTTTCGGAGATTCGATTGTTAGTTAGCCACCATCAAATTCGGAATAGTATTTGTCTTGAGCTTAAACTCTTTTTCTTCTACTTCTAGATATATTCTCCTCTTTCCCTTTCCGCGCTCAAAACTCTTTATTTTGTCTGTACAACTTGTTTAAATCCTCTCAATATTAATTTACAGCTTTCATTAAGCCGTCTTTTCCTCACACACTTGTAACTATTTACACCACCCCACCCAGCACTTACACGACTGTTCCAAATGTACGTACAAACACTTTAAAAAATATGCTTCCGTCCTATCATAAATATTAAACTATGCCTGTGCATACATGTCAATGTCCATATGCAAAAAAACCATGCCAGTATGTATGCCTATAACTTATACAATATAGCTCATCAAAAAAAATGAGACAGTTTGAGTGAGACGTGGAAAAAACTTTCGAACTAAAACAATAATTGACAGATTGACTTTAGATAGGGAAATAAAATGATGGCAGTCAGGAAGATTTCATTGGGACAAGGAATAATATTTTGGGTTTATGAAATTGTCATTGTCGCTGATTCTGAGAGTTCTTCATCTCCTCGGTACTTCGTTACGCAAGTCAACGAGACAATATAAAGACTAAGGATCCAGCGTACAGGAAAATCCAATACAGTAGTTTTGTTGACGAAAGGGGAGGAATGGAAGTGCAGCCAGAGTTCTGAGAAACGTTTCAAAGCTAAATGAGTTCTATAGCTCCAAAGATATTTTTGTCATTTTTTTACGTATGTCCATTACTCTCTCAACAAAAGTGGGTAAAAGCTCTATCTTTTCAACAAAAAGAATCTTTATATACATACATTTGGAGTTGACAGCTACATTTATTAGGGTCGATGGTTCCAATTGATCAGGATGCTCAGACGTCTGAGTACTCGACCGTCAATACTAACTGTTTATTTATTGTAACTCCTCAACTCTTATTCATTAGACTTGGGTCACGTTTTTAATCAAGATATGCGAAAATGCTACAAATACAAAAAATATTGCTTTAGTTAAAACCAGATGAATTCTTTTTATTTAACTACTCTGCGAATACAAATTATTATTAGTAAGAACACTTTGGTGGAAGTTGGATTTAAAGCGTTCAAACTGAAGGTACCTTATTTTCTTTCATTTTACAGGTTTTATAAACTTATGTGCGTATAGGTGGAAATTCCATCGTCTAATCTTTTATTTGTTAAAATAAATGGGCCACCCCTAAAGAAATTTAAGCCGGAACCCTACGTAGAATCTTGGATAGCTCAAGGCCATCATTCTGCAGTTGACAAAAATTCAAAAGGTTCAATCGAAAAGTAACATGAGGAATTCAAAGAATCACTCTGGAATCTCTTTTAACCTCTGTGTAGCAGTAAATATACTAACCACTTATATTTGTATGATATTTCTGATGTTTCATTGTATTTCTATATATAAACTTATAAAGTACTGAATGTAGCACTAAAGGCCTGTAAATACATTGGACGAATAAAGACTAGGAAAAAATAACATTTAAAAAACTTGCACTAGATATAATTCAACATTTTGGAGCGTACTGACACTGGAAAAGTTACAATATTACCGCTGGATGGAATAGAGAAAGTTATGATGCGGATATGATTACATAAATAAATAAATGGACAGGAAAATGAAATTTGAAGAGTTGAGAGTTCCGAATACACACACAATTCGGTTTATTTAATTAAATAAAAGGGTGAGACAGGGAAAAAAGAATTGAATTGAATTTAGAAGTGTTTCTCGGCAAGATCTCACTCTCAATATTGGTTATTGCCCTTTTTCTTTTTTTCTATATAATATTCCTATAAAGTTGTTATTTTGCTAGCACTCTCTGCTTTTTGTTGAGAACGAGAGTAGGGCATGAACTGGATCGCATATAGTCCTTGTGAGTGTTTGTGTTGATGGTGGCAATTCTGGAGCAGCGAGATGTGGCAGGTACTGTATATGTCTGTGGGTGTGTGTGTGTGTATTTTGTCTCAAAAGGGAAAGATATTGAGGAAGAGACGAGACGCAGGCTGAGAGAGTCTCTCATTTCGTGGTGATTGCAAAGTTAATAGACGGTGTGATGAATTCACTCAAACTCACAGTTCGTGACATGTGTGGAGAGTGTGGTATAGCTCACCTCAATCTATATGATCATGATTTATAGTTGAGAAGAGGGAGGAAGACAGACAGAGAGAGAGAGAGTGAGACCGAGAGAGAGAAAAGAGAAAGCGAGAGAAACTGGGATTGAATAATGATGATGAGTTTCTATTGCGGTAAGCTAAAGGGAGGATTCACGATAAAAGTTAATGCATTGTATAAATGAGTAATCTGTCTTCAGAACTGGATATATTAGCAAAAACTTCCTTTTTTTCCTTCTTCAGAATCTGAAAAAGAGATAGAGGCCAGAAAGAGAGAGAGAGAGATAGAGATAGAGTGAGAGAGTGTGTGTGAGTAAGCTTTACATTCGATGAACTGCTGCCAGCCTGCTGTTGCCATAGCGTCTCTACTGGTCAGTTCAACTTCCAATGCCATTACAATTCTTTTTAACATCAAATACCAAATATATGTATATATATATCTTATACATCGTAGAGAGATACCCTAGAACAAATACAGGTCCACTGCGTAAGCATAATTTTATGTGGGGAGACAGAGCAGAGGGAGAAAGCAAGTAGCAAGTAGCGACTCGACTGTCTGTCTGTCTGTTAAATGCTGTTATGTCTGATTCTCCTCTCCGTTTTCTTCCCATAGTCCGTACTAGTTACTAGTCAAACGTAGCAAGTTCTTACTCAGGGAAATTATGGGAAGACAATGTATATTTGAGGTCCATCATTACCATTCCACTTTCTATGGTACAATTTGCAGTAGTGACCGTTACCGTCCATTTTCCAATATCGTAATTGATATTTTCAGTCCATTTGGAGATTTTTCTGCTCGTTATTGTATATAATTGAACTTCTATGCATAGTAACAGTTTTCATACCATCTTTCTTGGCATAAATGCATGTGCTCACCCTCAATTTCAACTTGTGATGATTTCTTCATTGCACAAATGAAACTAAATATAACTTGTGTGTTTGTATTCATAATTTACCATCTTGTCTTTTCCTTGTGTACGTACTTAATTGGTCACGTATTTGCATCTTGATGAATCACAGAAAACGTGTTCATGGATAACAAGGTATAATTTAAATCACAATTCAAATAATGTGACAATTATTATTGTTATTATTTTAACCCACAAAGTGACTTTTCGTTCGTCAAACACTCAAATTACTCCTAAAAATAGAGTATACATGACGAAGAAAGGACTTAAATATACGTAAATAGATGTAAATAACTGGAATACTGATAAATACCGTTGGATTTCGAATCATTTACGCCCAAATAAATACAAGGATTTACCCTTGGATTTACCCTAGTCCTCCGTGTTTTCACTACTCCCGCACAGAGTAAGTCAGCCTCATTCGTCACCGTCTAAATTTACACTGTGTCGTGTTAATGATATGCGTATGCGGGATTATTCTGTGTACAATTAATAAGCTGCTGCCTGGTTGTTAATTCGTTAAGCATGGAAAGCTCATCAATATGGTATATGTATTATTAACTGATTCATCCAATATATAGTTTGGCAATCACTTTATATGCATCTTGTTATTCTTACTTCTTGCTCACATGCCTATAGATGATTCTCTCAGCAATAGCTGAGCTGATTCTTTGTAGTATTTTAGTACACCTTGTAGAGTATTTTCTTTACAAAAATTCCGATTGTACAATGAAACATGTAAATACGTTTTTACAAATTGAATTGACTTTCAAAATGGGCAGAAAGTTGAAACACGTAATATTTAATATTTTCGATGGATTTCCGTACTGTCCTGAATGTTTTATGTGAGGGCCTTTCACCGAAAGAGAAAAGATTTAGATTTTAAATTATGGGAATTTAAAAAAAAAGTCCTTAAACAGTTGTGTAATACTTTCATATATAAATGTTACGAACTGCATAGATAATGAGAAAAGTTTTGTCCCTACATGGGTCATTTGAAAGTTAGTCAATGGAGGAATGAAAGGTGAAAGGAATGATTTTGTTTGATCAATAAAACTGATGGTGTGTGTTCAAACTTTAGAAGTGAAAAGAAAGAAAGCGAGAGAAAGTACAAGGTTTTTTCTTCACATCCATATAATAATGCAAAAACTGTATATTTGACATTCTCGTTTATGATCTTGTCTTGAAAAACATGAAGACAGGGAGTGAATTCTATTTCACGCAAGAAATTATTTACATGCTGTACATGGAATTTAGTGAATCATTGCCTGCCATATGCTTACATGTGAGACCTACATACTAGGAAATGAAATGTCCAGTAAGTTTTTTTTTTTAAATTCTCAACACAGTAATGTTTTTGTTTTTATAGTAATTTTTCAATTGACAAGCACAACGAAACGAATTTTGTTTAGTACTTGTAAAATGATTATAATATTATGATTAATACAAATCAAAAACGCTCATATTATGATATACTTGCTTGTTTTTTTTTTAATTATTCCATTTTATATATAACCAAGTACACTTTTACATTCGTGTACGCTTGTTTGTGTTTAGAATTACATACGTATGTAATATTTATTAATACAATAATAATAAAGTTTTTATATAATATATGAGCAATCGATTCGTCTATATTTTGTTTATAAATTACTTGTATTACTTTTTTCTCCGAGTACATCTAAAAACATTTTTTAGCTTGTTTTGAGATGAGCAAAATCCAGCCTGCAGATTTTTATCTTCGCAGCCCGAACTTCGGAAGGCAATTCAATCGATTTTGTTCATATTTTATGTATATTGTTAGTGATTTCATTAATTGGATTTTAAATATTGTATTATGTGTACGTATTCTATTATTAAAAACAACAGATAAGACTTAGTACAGTAATATTATCATGATTAACGATGTATACTCATATTTTTTGACAAATTAACTAATATTAATAACAATAATTATAATGTGACTGTTTTAACAACATTGATAGTTATTTCTCATAATTTCTGGCGATTTCCTACTATTGCAAATTTACAATATAATAATATGTAAAATGACTAATATTATTACTTATAACATTGTAATAACAAATACGAAAAGATGGAAAGACAAAGAATAATTTTTAACCATAATCATATAGTATGAAAGTACTATCTCTCCGTTTGTTTTAACTTTTAACCAATAAACAAGATGGAAAAACTGAATTTTCTGCTTTAAAAAAATGATTAATGTATATGAATGATAAAAGTAAATCGGTCGTACGAAATTATCATTAGACAATATAATAATGTGCATGCGCAACAATAGCCGAATAGGTAATACTTGAAGTTTTAAAAGTTTACAGTTGACAGAAAAGGGGAAAGAAAGGATATTCGTAAATCAAATAGTATACACAGCAGCATAGCAGTAAAACTAAATATAATGATTATTTTTCTTCTTAATTTTGAGTTTACACTTAATCTAGTATGTATGCATTTTAGTCTAAAGTAATATGTAATGGATAATGATGATTACTCATGTTCAACAATAGGTATTTCTTCTCTCTTTGTGTACAAAAGAAATACGTGTCTACTAGACATTGCATATTTTATACTATTTCACTATAATTCTCTTTTTTTACTTACTGTATTATAATAAAATGTTGTGTAGTTACTATTATGCAAGAAGGAAGAAGTAGGTATATGTATATTTTTATATGTATTATTATAGTTTCTCATTTGAAGTTGTAGTAGCGTGATAGTTGCGATGTTTTCGATTCTCAAAAAGCAAAATGCAGCTCGGCCTATTATTTTTACTCTAGTTTAGAGCGTCATCAAAAGCACTTGGGCATGGAGGACGTGTCCATAATTTCGTCTCGCATTCCAGTTGAAATTAGAGATGATGAATCATTCAAATACCCGAAAGGCGATGGGCCCGTTTGGGCGTAATTAGGTGTTCGAGTGGCGAAATGCGTTTTGAAAAGATTTCCAGATTGCTTGCGCGGTGACCTAGCCCGAATTACATGAGGCTTAAAAACTTCTTCAAGTACACTCGGAGCAACATATGTAAAACCTTGGAAAACTAAATTGGCACTTTCACTTAATGTAGTGTCATCGGGAGAATCAATTGGGGGTTGCTTTGTAAACTTCGTATCGAATAACGATACATCGTCATCACCAATCTGTAAATGAAACACAAACATTTATATTTTTGTACATGAGAAACATTAGTACATGTCATGTTAAAAGTTATCACAGAATGACAATTAAAATCAAATTCATTTTTTTACCAAAGTTGGTTTGAAAGGAGGTTCAACTCTTCTGTTCACCACGTCTTCCCAGTTACACATTTTAAAGAACATATGTGATTTGATTGGAATGGCATCAATAGGTCCATAGCCTAGCCTTTGATTTGCTTGTCTCTAAAATTGCGATGATACAAAAAGGAAATTCATTAGAAATCCGTTTCTATATGAAATCAAAGTATTTGTTAGATATGCCACTCAATTTCTTACCTTTAATAGTTTGCGTATAATATCTCTGGCATCAGGTGTCAAGTAAGGAGGTAAATTCTGGATAAAATAAAATAATAATAATTAGAATTAAATGATTAAACTAAACCTAAAATTAAACAATGTATATTAAACTATGTTAGGGTCTGTAATTAAACGTACTAGTTTTCCCTTCAGAATTTTTTCAATAGTCTTTTTACGATTTTCCGCAGTAAATGGTGGCTGAAATACAAAACAAAGCGCATTCATTAAAACTTATTTTCAGTTAACACAAGACGATAGGAAACTGGCTAATCAGATATTCAGTTAGTTTTAATTCATAGACTTACAGCTCCCGTCAACATGTCATACATGAGGGCCCCTGTAAAAATTAAACACGGATGAATTAGATATTTTCAAACTGGAAATTTCAAGATATTTAAATGATAATACATTGAATACAAAATAAAACATTACAACTACAAATGACGGTATATTCCACCATTGGAAGAATAAACAAGCATATAATATATGCTTGTTTATTCTTCATATATTATATTATCATTATCACTATTTGTACGTAAATGAATAAGCCACCGTTAAAATGTAAGTCGTGCTCGATTGGGTTTGACAGTGAAGAGGCTATGAAAACTCATCTTTTTTGTCCAGCCAAAGAATATATATTTTGTCCACTTTGTCATATTGTAATTATGAGAGCAAGTTTAAAACCTCATTTAAAAGAACGGCATGGTCAAGAAGAATTGAAATATTGTTCAGAGTGTTGTTTTTTTACTATTGACAATCGCGATTTGAAGCGTCACATGGAAATACATAATCCTGAAAGAACCGCTTTTTTGTCAAGACTCAGTAGTCGTAGCTACACACGCGAAGATAGTAAAAAAGAGGAAATCAAAGATACGCAAAGAATTTGCAAAAGACAAAGGAAAACCCAATTGCTTCTGTCAAGTTTGTTGTGAAGAAAAAGGATAGCAAGGAATGGAGGAAAGTTGATCGAGGTATAAAATGTACAATTGACCCAAATTGTCCTTTTATTTGTGTGGGACACGTAGACAACCATTCAAAATGTCACGAACCAAATAACGGCAAAAATAAGTGCACAGAGTGCTCTTACAGTAGTGAAGAAAAAGGGGCCTTGACGAGGCACAAAAAATGGCCCAATGATAATGTTAAAAACCGGGCTCTGTATAGAATAGTCTGTAAGCTTTGTATTTAATAAACAAATATATATTATCACTATTTGAAAATAAAATATTTAAAATCGTACCTATTCTAATCCTTCTATTCAATATTTTCTATTTAATAAACAAGCATATATACTAATAAGTATTACTTATATCATATTATCAGTGTTTTGCTTGCCTAACGACCACCAGTCAACCGCTTTTCCATGGCCAACTCTCATCAGTATCTCTGGAATAGACAAGATTTTATGTTTGTAGAATTATTGAAAATTAGATAAATAAGGGCAATATTAAAGATTGTGGAATTGAGTAGTTTAATAACCTGGTGCCATGTATTCAATGGTACCGCAAAACGTGTGTGTTACACCACCCTCTTGAATTTGTTCCTTGCACAATCCAAAATCTGTCAGTTTTACATGTCCTTGTCCATCCAACAATATATTCTCCGGCTTGAGGTCCCTGATAAAAAAATGACATACATTAGTAAATGAATATGAGTATCCCTTCTTAACACTAATCTATAATAGGAAATAGGAAGTAATAGGACATACCTGTAAATGATTCCTTGCGTGTGCAGATGCTCCAAAGCCAGAATTATCTCTGATAAGTAAAAGCTGAAATAACAAATTGTAATAATTAATCTTCAGACTTTCACGTATTGTCTTGATATGAGATGAGTGCTCAGACAAAATAATTCAAAATATTATTATTCGAATTCAAATGTTTTTTTTAAGAACCTTGCAGTATCTTCCAAGAAAATTCCTTCTCGTTCCAAATGCATGAAAAGTTCACCACCGGATAAGTATTCCATAATTAAATATAATTTCCCATCCGTTTGAAATGCATATTTTAAATCCACAATGAAGGGGTGCTAAAATCAATAGAAATATTATTATTATTACATATTACACATTAATCATTTCATCATCTTACAACCCTAAAAGTCATTACTATCAATCTTCAAAAGCATCAGTACAAATATAAAAACACGAGACACATTTATCAAACTCAATAGTAAACAAATATTACATAATCTCATTCTTATGAAATATTCTGTCACAAATCCAAACAAACAGATAAAAATGACATGATTATTGTTACAATATTCTCATATTTTTCATCCATTCCATTTTGATAGGCTGCTATAAAATTATCCTAGTTAAACTTGATTCTCTCACAAGAAATAAATAGGCATCATCAAACAATGCATGTTACTGCGTAGCAATATAAAATTATATAGCCTTTACAACTCTTGAATTGATGATGACGATGAATGAAAACATCTAAGTCGCAATAATTTGTTTAGCTCAGTCTTGGAATAACTTTTACACATTTAATTATCATTACATATGATGATTCCTGTCCGCCTGCCTTCAGTGCCATATCACATATAATATAATATTATGCACCAGATACGATATTATATAATTAAGACAATATCTCTAAATGATAATTCAATTGATCGAAAGTCTTATCAGTTTTCTGAATACAACCATTCAAAATAGACGATAACAAACGCTGTTTATCGCATTTTATTTAACCACTTGCAGACATTTATTTCTAGAAATAGTGTATTCTCTTATTTAAGAAGTGTCCGAAGCGTGTGTCCCTGTCCAATGAAAATCTATTTAAAATCAAATGTATTATCGTACATAAAAGGAATTTTACGTGACTACAAACGTTGTCAACAATGTACATATAAGTATGCTCATTACACTGTGTAGGAATATTACTCGTCTACACAATTTACATTAGAAAGCAAAGTTATCTTTGTCCCATAATGTCCCGTGTTGTTGTTATAATATAATATATTATCAAACTAGGACACAACGAGTAGCTATCATATAGTGTGACATATCTTTCAAAATGGAAACTCACAGTTCATTTGAATTCTTGACAGTGTAAAAGCGTTTACTTAAAATGTAATGGGGTAAATTGAATAAAATATTGTCCTGTTATTTATTTATTTATGGACTGCCATGTTTAATAATCCTCACCCAAAAATAAAGTTTACAAATAATTATTTAGTGGACGAAATAAAAAATAATGCTCTGAACATTCATTCTTCAAGCGATAAATTAAGTGTATAGGCAATACAGTGTTCAGTGTTTTTTCTCAAAGTTCATGGCTATCTTCAAATCAAGATTAGCTAATTTATGTCTGCAATATAGGAGGCTCACCAAAGAATTTATAAACTATTATTTCGCAAACACTCATCATTATGTAAAGGATTTTAAAACAACAACAACATGTCGATTTTGAAACGAGTAGTATAGACTAGTATAGAGATAATGATGGATACATTATTTATTGAAATATGTATCCCTTAACACATCATACGGCTACTGATAATAACACTAGGGAGCCTTAAACCAAGTCTACATCCCTTTCCCTTATGTACCCTCGTTTTAGTGGTACTGAAGGCTCTTAAATTTTAAAGAGAATGCATGACATGCAAATAGTAATGACATTGAAATCATAAAAGGACGAAATAGTGTGAATGTCTGTTAATTTATAAGCACTGCACTTGAATGCAAACCCCGGATAACAAGGATAAGGTTAAGCGGTTTAGTATACATAAACACATATACATAGAGAGAACATCCATTTCGCATCAATACAATTTCCATTGGTTGAGCAGAACTTTATACATTAAATAACACTGACACTGAGAATGAATGAATTTTTATGCGCTATCAAATGTACGAGCAGAGGTTATCTAGAATGAAACTGGGCTGTTTCGTATGAGCATGGCATACGAACTATTCAAATTGTATGCTGGAATTAAGACTTAATATTGACTTTTGAACTTGATCTGCAAGGATAAATAACAAAATACACACAATGTACACGATTGTATGGCACTGTATGGAGTATATTCAGGTGAAACGAACCAATTTCCTTCTGGTAACTTAACTTGACAGGACACACAGCGTATTTGCTTTTATAGAATAAGTGTACAATAAACTAACGTGTGTAAATATAAATTTTGAAAGTGCATTTTAAAATCAAATCTCTCAGTAGTCAGTATACATAATCATCTTGTTCAGTCCAGTTTGAATACGCGTACTTCAAGTAAATTTACAAAGTGGATCCCTCACAACCTCATGGAAAGTTTCGTGTACATTTTATAATATTAATATATATTATATATAAATCATTTATAAT
This sequence comes from Gisinianus flammeolus, assembly GCA_034699125.1. NCBI lineage: Eukaryota > Metazoa > Arthropoda > Collembola > Symphypleona > Katiannidae > Gisinianus > Gisinianus flammeolus. Next base: position 163,199 of record JAIUND010000021.1, on the reverse strand, counting down.
AAATTAATAAATTACGCCTACTATGCACATGCTACAATCTAATTATTGTCAGGATATGTAGTGAACACGAGTTGAACTATAGTTAATGCATATCTGTATAATAATACACACTTGGAATCAGAATGACATGATAAATAGATGAAACAAAAGGCACTTTCAATTTTCCATGTGCATGTCCTAATATCTAAATAGTAATCGTTCATCAATAATACAAACATCTGTCTCTCTACACTCTCTGCAAATTTTCATTTTGTACTTGACCCTCAAATTCAAATCAAATTCTTAAGGTCAACTTTTGTACTATATGTAATAAACTAATAAATGTTGAATACATTTTATGTACAAAACTTATTCTGATAGGATTGAAAACGAAAAATTATAACTGATTGCAATTCATAGTCTGGGATTTTAAAGACAAGTATATAAATATATTTTATGTGTATATTCCTATATTTTTACTTTGTACAGTTGAGAATTGAAAACATATACATACTAGGAATCTATTAAAGGATTTTTTTTAAAGAATATCAAACTACTGCCGATGCAATCAGAAATTAATCTACATTTTGAGTTCCACATGTTCTTGTGCATGTAATTAAAAATATTCAGTAGTCATACATTATAAAAGTTAAGACATTCTTTTAAAACCTCTTTACCTTAATAATTAAGTAAAATATTGCACATTGTACATATTTTGTACAAAATATTGTAATGCATACACGACAATTTGTGAAGCGAAATGTGTACATGAACATTTTAATTCTTTATTTATTCTTGAATTTTTTCAAATTCTAAAGATTTGCAAAATCAAGATACCTAAGTCTACTAATCTCTACACCATTGACTTCAAGACTTTGTTCAGTAGGGCAGTAGCACATTTTTCACACGTGTATGCGGTTTACATTCGGTTTCGGTCTGTTCAGAAATAGAATAATGTGGGACTATCACGAGATTGTTATAACGTCTGTGACTTACTCCGAGAATCTGTTGTATTAACGGTTGATTTTAATACTATACGTGCAAGTGAAAATGTAAATTTCCTTTTATAAACAAGAGTGTAATTTAAATTCACATATATTTTACCTAGTCCATGATTTTACAAAAAAGAGAGAAGAACACTGTCATATCAAAACAATAAATGAAAGGGCAACAGTTTTATAACTTTGCAATAATTAATAGTTTTAGAGTAATACAGTAAAAAAAAATGACCCGGGTTAAATATTGATTTCTTGGAGCTGGAGTCGGAATGTATGTGTACCTAGTAGGTACTACCTACATTATCTACAACTGTTACCCATTTGAAAAAGAATGAATGAATCCCAGAATTTATATAATTACATTTCATGCAGTTACAACTTACACGCTCGTTCTAATTTCAGGATATAAAAACCCTTTTTTCTGTTTTAAGAAATTGACCTACTTTTGTAAATGCAGTGCAATTTAATGGTGCACAATACAAATTTTTTTTGAGCATGTGGACATTCGTTCAGACATTTGGAATGTAAGGAACACAGTATCAAGTAAAAGTACTGTGGACATACTAATTGGTTGGATATTTATCAGTTATTATGGAATGGAAAGTTTTATTATTTTTAGTCTAATAATTTCTTCAAGTTTTGCTTACTAACAAGAACACGTGTAGTATTTTACGGTTCACGTTACCTCCGAATGATACTGATGATGTAGTATGTACATAGAGTACATATAGAAAAAGATATGTGTATAATTGGTAGACGTAGACATGAATATGTAAACCCGTAAGGAAAATAAGGCTCCCCCATAAGTACGTATGGGGGAGCCTTTAAACCCATTGAAGAAGAAATACACAATGTTTTGTCTGCACATACATTATAAATATGTACACAGGTTCATGCTTTGGGCGCGTGTTCCCTGAACCTACACATTGACCTCTCGTTATTTCGTGAATGTGTGCATATGTACGCGCGGGATAAAATTGCCCTCAGGGGAATGCTTCCAGCATTGTATATTTACTTGTGTGTATGGGTGTACTGGTATACCAACACAAGTGGTAATGAATGAAATAGTATTAAGAGGTAAATCCCCACATTTGAATGGGATCATCAATTTACTTAGGTATATTTTACCTTTCCATAAACTCAAAGTTGGGATTCGAGATACCAAACCGTCAAAACTTGTCTCAAACTCCAATTTTGAGAAAAAATGTGGAAATCCTCCGTTTCTTCTATCTTATCTGCAGTATCTGAATAGTTAGACTCAAACTTTTGCTTATTTCTATTTGTAACATGTTCTGCATAATTCTTACTACTTTCAAATTATATTCTAAACATATGGAAACTGAATACAACCCATAGAATATTCATCCATACTACTAAATTTACTGCTAAATTACTGTAAATATAGTGAGTTTTGTACATGTACTAAAACAACAATATAACTGTTAATTGTACAATGATTATGATTCTTTTTAACAATAATATCTTGTTATTATTGTTATATTTTTATTTTGTGAACATTGTTGACATTCCAAAGCAATTCACATGGTATAAACACAAACATTCAAAAACGTGTACTAGAACTACAATAGAGGATATTATGAAGGTAGAATTTATACCTTAACTGCTTCCAAGATATTCCTTTCGGCTTTTGTATGAGCTGTATCTTTTTGATTACGAACTATTGTGGCTTTTTTAAGTACTTTCATAGCAAAGACTTTTCCCGTGTCTTGCCCTGTAACTTTGCGGACTTGGAAAACTTTTCCATAACCTCCTTTTCCCAATACTTTTCTCAGTTCGAAATCCTGTGGTCCAGCTTTCTCAGAATTACATATTTGCTCCGAAATTTGATATTCTTCAACTTCAGCACTACAAATGGGAAAATAATGAAAAAGGAAATATGATGTATCAGATCATAGCTTTCGCAATTAATGTACTACAAAAAAAATTGTTTGATTTTATCATCCAGTTTTGACCAATCAAAGTGACAAATTAATAATACATACTTCATCATCTCCTGCTGATCCCGACCATCATATTTGAGGGCCTAAATGAAAAAATACATACATTTGTTATTCTTCAAACATTAAATGTAGAAGTGAATAAGAAAACCCGCCGGATGTCCGTATCTAGAAATCGAGATATTTGAGTTTTCCTTTTGGCCGCTTTCGCGCCAAGGCGTTTCTTATGATTTTTGTAATTTGAAAAATCACAAGAAAGAAATCGCCATATATTTTGTTTAAATTTAACTAAAATTTGTAAATTAATTAAAAATATTTGCAATTTTTTTACAAATTTCTAACTGTTTGCATAAAATAGCCCATGTTTTCCTACATAACAATATGCAAAAACGTGAAAAAGGACATCCGGCGGGTTTTCTTATTCACAACCTCAAATTATATAGATCGATACAAATAGAAATGAAACATTATTTCAATAACATTTAAAAACAATCATTCCCTTTTATTACTATTGACAATTGAGAACTCACTATCATTCATCATAAAAACATTTGGACAAATGATTTGTAACAAACATAAGTAATAATAGTATTTCCTTCCTCATCTTCCTTATGTAAACAATTTTATTTGTTGTTTAAATAGTCACACAAGGAAATTACGTTTTATTATAAATGTATATAAAACAAAATGTTGTGAATAACTAAACAACTAGATGACTTTTAAAGGATATGATACATCATAATACATTTACACATCAATTTCTTGGAAATGAAACAATAATGCAAAGAACTTTTATCCTTTGATTGTTGAAACATATTGTTTTTATACAAATCCTTTCAAATCCAAAGGCTATTAATTACAATATATATAGGCAATGATTGCATTACATATTCATTAAAATTCAAAAGAAAGTGATCCTTTCTATTAAAAGAGAGATTTCGCAAGAACACAACAATTATGCAATACGGAATCATACAAAAAAATGCTTGCATGTTTTGTCGTTTAAAAATGGCCAATCATTCATAGTAATAAATAGGATATTTGTGATTAAATATGAATTAAATCAAGTATTGAGTATTTACCGAGACTTCGTCAATTTCAATTGAGTCATCATCCGAATGATGATCGTGTTCGTGGACTGTCCCACCGTCTTGTAATTCAATGTCTTGTAATTCAAAAACTCCTCGGTCTGCCGTTGCCATTTCGCCAATTATTAATCACCAATATCACCATGAGTAAAATTTATCAAAAATTTTAACTTTCAACAATGTTTCCTCCTCTAGGAACCACAAAATATGGCTATAGGAAGGATCGATTCAAGGAACACAAAATAATTATTACAATTATTTAAATATGTAATACATAATGTTCTTTTCTTTAATTATTATTAGAATTATATATATATATATATATATTCGAAACGGCTGCTGTTCACGCTCTCTCACTTGATTTTTATTTCTATAATATGTAATAGTATATATTTAATATATTATTTCTTTTTATTATCATCAAGGGAGAGAACAAACTCTCTCTTTACTTTACACAGACAGTTTAATTTACACACTGATGATCTATGTGCAGTTAGTTTAACTTTACGTCTCGAAAAAGAAGGGAAAAAATGACTTTCACAATTTTTCGTGATTAAAAAGTAGTATATATTGGTATAGTAGTGGTTGGTAGTGAGCAAGTATATAATGTGCACATATATACAATATTATTAACCATTTAAATAATATACAATATTTCAAGTCAAACTGCTTGATTTTAAATATTTTAAATTTAAAAAAAACACTGTGGTAGTAGTTATTTCAAATAACTACTTTTATATTTTTGGTTTTAGTTTAACCAATAAGCTAAATAAATGTGTTGTTACTCTGTACACACGTTATATATATCTGGTATTAACGTTTTAGTTAATACATAATGTGAACACACTTTGAAATTCATTTACTAATAAGTACTTACACAATTTAATATAAGTATATCTATACTTTTAGTATACTTTTATATACGCGAGAATCAAGTTAACGTGGTTTGAGAAAGTTCAATGCTTTCAAAAAACAAGCCTATACATTATACAGTCAGTCCGGTACAGTCGTACAAATCAGACCGTTTGATCACAATGTACTAGGAGTTTTTCATCGGACGATTGGAATTCCGTACATTTCAATTGAATGGTCCGTTGTCCATGGAATACTCGCACAGGAGTAAAGTAATGAATCACTTATGTACAGCTCTCGATTTAATGTCCAAATTTAATCTCAAAGTCAAAAAATCAGTTGTTGGCATGGACTTGAGTTTTGTATTTGAATTTGTTTGAGAATTGAGTTGATTCAAATTGCTCATTTATGTAAATAATGCCCAAGTGAAAATTGAGAGACAGTGTCGTTATTTTTTTGCCATTGTGCAGTATTTTTTTATAAACATAATGATTCTGCCCTGCCAAGAGCGATTATAATTAGCCACGATAGAATTGAAGATTTTTAGTTGAGCTTTCTCATAGATAGTATCTCTATTCATGGGCAGTGGCCAAGGTTTACGACAAACGTTTCGAAATTTCATAAAATTTTCATCGTATATTACCAATTATTACCATTTAGTCAAAAACTCATAGACGAAATCGTCCGATATCGTACATTATTTATGATCAAACGGTCTGATTTGTACGACTGTACTTGACTGCTGGTACAGGCCGCTTTTCATTCTGTTTCATAGGTGTCCAACTCGACAGCTTCTTTGCCTAAAATGTAAAATACACTTTTATACGGTTTTGATTTAACTCACCTTATAATGTTGTGTTGTGCTTGTGTGCATATATCTGATCAAAATATTGAAAAACACTTCAAATTTTCAGTAAATGATATGACTGTAGATTTCTTTTTACAAAAAAACATGTATCAAGTTCCCTCTATATTCTCCTCCATTTTATAATTAGTATTCTCTCTACACCATTAAATATATATCTACGACTGAATTTGACTATATAAAGAAAAGTTGTTGTTGGCAGTTATCATAATACTACCCACGACGAGCTCTCATAAGACTTTTGGTTAAAATGTAATGCCTTCTTCTGTAAATTTCCTTCCATTACTTTAAGATTATTTCGCAATTATTGTGAATATATACAGTGTAGTCACTGCTCAAGTACTTATATGCATATACACAGCGTCGCGGGCTAAATCTGACTGACTGAAAAGGAAAAAATGTAATTATATAAGAATTAAATATGCTATTGCTATACAAATGGGATAACCATTCGGCATTCGTACTTCCGTCTGAATTATTTTACTATACTAAGTACATATTTATTTATGCTATCACATATAAATTTGGAAGAAAAAATCAATGTCGATGTCTTTTGCCGTCTTCGTCTCATGTTGTTGTTGTATTTATCAAACACGTAATAATCGATTTCTAGGGTGACTGACTTGAAATATTCCGAGACATATAAGATATTAATATAGAATCTTTTTTTTTCCCCTTTTCTAATAAATGACAGTGGAAAAAATAAAGTTTATAGCAAATCTGAGATTCATTCAAAACACATTCTATATGATCCTATATATATATATGTCTGTATATTCTGTATATGAATTTTATTCATTTTTTTAAAGTATATATTTTTTATAACATAAGAAGCGTAAATATTTTTTATTGTTGAGCTTTCCACCATTTTTCTTTCAACTTTGATTGGAACTGAGGAAGAAAAAAAATGAAATTAGGTACAATCATATGTAATGTTATGTTATGTAATAGTATTAGAGTATATAACACGATTATTATTATTTTTGTATTGTCTATAACTGAAAGAGTACATAAGTACTTATATAACAACTACAAACATTCTTATACAGACTGATGACTTTTCATGGTGGTATATGTAGTGTGATTAAAGTTTCAAAGATTCTGAAAGAGTAAGATGACAGAGAAAGAGAGAAATATTTCATAATAAAAGTGCAGAGGAAAATTGGGAATGTGTGGTAGGTAACTATAGGTATACAGAATTGTGGCAAGAAGAAGGAAGATTATTTCGCATTGTTTATAGTTAAATACTTGATAAACTCAACAATAATGAGAGAGACTGGACCATTACAGGAATTTATAACATCAATCCTATTGAGTAAACGAGTCTCATAAAAACAATATATATATATATAAATACCTAATGTATAACAATTTTTAGTGAGTTGATGATGTGATGTTTTTCAACAGTTTTTGTCTGTCGTCTCTCTCATTCAATTTACGCACTGCTCACTCGCAATCATTTTTTTACATGTTATAGTACAAATAGTATAGTCAATTTTTTTTTGTCATAAACAAGTACACTCAGTTTTTTTTTTGTCTTTAATTATTATTCTGCTATAGATGTGTCGTTCTATTAACAAGTGGTGGCTGATTCGTTTGAAAATATGATGTGATTTCTTGGAAATTTCTATCGACTCCCTCATCGTAAAACAAATGATTTTCCGTGCTACAAAAGGAAAAAACAAAACCCATAAAAATGCACATATTAAACTTTCTTCTCATATATGTACAGATAATACTGAAATTTTTAGTTGTTTATATAGTTGTAATTGATTTGCTTCCTCACCTCTGAGTATAAATCCAAACAAAATAATAAGCCAAGGCCAGTAATAAAGAAATGAGAAGACTTCCGAAAACAATGAAAAATGGTCTTAATTTGCCTCGTGCTCGTGTTTGACCAGCACAGCAAGTGTCACCGTAGCGAGTACATGATAAATATGAACAGCTAACAGATTCAAGTTCATCTGTGGAACAACATCAAAAAAAAAATATATGACACTTTTTATCATACTTATAATCAACAGTTGTGGTAGGTCGATCGATACATATTTATGTTTTTAATCTAATTTTAAAATAATGTGGGTTACTTTGAATGGCTTTAAAATCTTTGGCATCAAGTATGGATATGAGTCCTTGAAGACAATTCCAAACTAAATCGGTACATTTACGTCTGAGATTGGCAAAATATTCTTCATCACAATTATTACTACTATGAACGTCCCCGGGTTTATGGGAATCTTTTCCTCCTCCACCGCCTCCGTCTGACGAATCGGCTTGAAGACTGTTGGACATCCTTTTTTGATGGTCCAAGAATAGAGAGGCCGGACTGGGTGTCGGCGTTTGTGGCTGCTTTGGTAACGACGACGACCCAGAGCCAGAACTCGGCGTCCACACGGATATATCTGTAGACTTGGAAATATCTTCATCTAGAAATGAGGCTGACATTAGGACATCGCATCTCATCACGTCACAGAATTGTCCTAAGCAAACGGAGTCTTCTGCCTATACATACATACACAGTACACGTACACACAATCCCAAATTAAAAATACATGTATAACTAACAACTCTTTTTTTTCGTTTTTGTTTTTCATTTACTCACACATTTCATTTATTTTATTTACCTTGTTTATAACATCTGAATGTCTTCGTTCAATATGGATATCCAAATGACGTTCAAAGTAAAACTTTTTTCCACATTTTAAACATTGCCAATGGCTACTTCGGGTTCTTTTGAGTGACTCTCTCACACCCAGTAAATCTCTGGATAGATTCAGTGGACAATCAATGGGCAGTGACACTCCATAACGATTCAAAACTGGATTCCAATTCTGAACATCCAACGAAAAACTTGATTAGGAATTTCATCCGTACTCATTTTATTCATATATCATTATATAATTTACCTAAATTTATATATTTAAAATTATTTTTTAAAAAATAACAGTCATTTTGTTTTGGTGACTTCTATATTTAGTAATACAACTCAAAATTCAAAATACTATTCAAATAAATCAAATAGTAATAATAATATACAAAAAAAAGGGTAAAAGAAAGCATTGAAATGGCCAATGTTTATGTACATAATGAGAATGGATTGAGAGAGAAAGAGAGAGAGAAAGAGAGAGAGAGAAAGAGAGAGAGAGAAAGAGAGAGAGAGAGAGTATGTATATTATCGTGATGGTAAATGTGGAATTTAAAAACTTACTTTTTGAACCAGTTTCCTCACAATGGAGCTATTTGTCACATCACAGGGTTTTCTTGGTTTACTAAACATTGGTGACCAATAATCACCAACCCAAAATGATAACATGACAGCTATTTCTATTAAAACAACAGTAAAAATACTTGAAAAACTGCAGAGCCGGCCTGCCATGATGAAAATCGATAGATATGCGGAATGCGAATCGACCCTACGCATGGGGAAACATCAGCAAAAACACGGTGTGAGAACACCAGAAAGAGAGTGAGGGAGAACGAGAGAAAGAGAGAGAGAAAGAGAGAGAGAAAGAGAGAGAGAAAGAGAGAGAAGAGAGAACGACCAAACTATAACTTTTTTTCCCTTCTTTATAAACCGATCGATTTTTCTCGGTTCCCAACCAAATCATAATATTGTCCCGCGATTTCTCTCACACTTGCTTTCCCATTACTTTCTACTTTCCCCATCTTATCCACTAGAGAGAGAGAGAGAGAGAGAGAGAGAGAGAGATAGAGAGAGAGAGAGGAAGGGAGGAAGAGAGAAAGCTACGACTCAAACATTTAATACAAATTTTATCCAAGGGTACAATGAACATGCTCTCATCCACTACACAACAGCAACTTTTTAGAAGGTAGAAGAAAGTACTCGTCCTTTCCCTTCCTCTTTATCCTTTTCATTTATATCTGGTCAAAAGAAATCTTCTCAGACTATCTATAAGTACACTAAAAATAGATGAAGGAAAAAAAAAGAATTGAGGAAAGTCTACACAATGCACAACTTTTGGTCCGTGACTTTTTTTTATTAGTTTTTGAACAGAGCAACACTTTGGAATCTTTTAAACTGGATTTTTTTTGTTGATATAACAAGAAAGTATTAAAGCACTTTAACTGATATCCTTATTATTACGGGTTTTTGACTCCAAAAAAACACGACCACACAAGCTGCTGGCAAAGGAGAGAGAATGAGAGTATTGAGAGAGGGTATACGATACTGCTTTCCAGTAGTTGTGTGCCAACTTTCCAGTAGTTTCTTCATTGATATCACCAAATGTTACCATACTCTTTTCTCTTATCATGATGGGACCCAGAGCATTCGAATTCGAGTAAAAGATTCCCGAATAATGTATAGGCTGCGTGTAAAGGGATTTCTATTTTACACTCGGATTTTGTGGTCAACGAAATTCCTTGCTTGTTTGTTTGTTTTTGTTTGTCTTGTAATGTAACTTTCACTTTCACTTTCACTTTTACTTCTTTATATAATCAATAATCAGGAGGAGACACAACGGGAGAACAAAACTATTATTAAAGTGTTGTCTCACTCAAGGATGTAGTAGAAAAATGGTAGAGATTATCTATCCTAAATTAACGTAGTCGAGTAGTCCCGTCTTTGTCTTTGTCTTTTACATACACTTACATATACTGTAGATAAGTTTGCCGGTTCTCGTTCCCGTTTTCGGATTTATAGATCAAATATCCAGTTTCAAACTCAACCACAAATCAACCTTCGCACTATCTAAATCCTAAGGATTACTCACAACTGTCTCTTTTTCTTCTTCTTCTTCTTCCCAACTGATCACACTTTCTATCCACATTGTCGTCAGCAAAAATCTACCAGCCGTTCCTGAAAGTATGTACATATATATGTAATACAGAAAAACGTCTACTTGGAAAGAAATCCCATTTGTGCCGAGAGACAAAACGTACGACAAAAAAATGTACGAGAAAACGTACCTGCACCTGCACCAATAAGATAACAGTGGAATTGTCCTCATAAAATATATACTTTCTTGGTCTTTCGGTCACAGAAACAGTGTTCAGGCAATTTCAATGCATCATAATCAAAATTAAAATTCAATTCCAATGAACGAAAAAACTGTACTTAGTAGTTTTAATTGCGTTTTTGTATGTAGTTTTTGTATGTATAGAGCAAGCATCCACATTACTACTAAATATCTAAATATCTCTAAAATGACAAAAATTTCCTCGAATTTCCTTATTGATCGAATCGAATTTTGCCTTGTACAATTTAATGGAATTGACTACTGCATTGAGGATTTGAGTTTTTTATTTATTTGAGAATTGTTATTGATCTTGAGTAATATTGCCGCAGTTTCCGTTTGAGATCATCTCAGTAATCAAAGAGAAAGAGAAAGAGAGTTTCTTTTTACTGTAAATGTGAATCAGAATGGGTGAGTCAAATTTCATCGTTTGGACAAGGCGATAAAAGAGTCGGAGCATCTGAAAAAGAGTCGTAATCCCGCTTTCTATTCGTATTACTTCTTCCATTTGGATTATCTAACATAACCCGTGTCCGAAATGCATATAGTGACTACATACAATGTATGTCATATGTACGAGGGGTATCCAATATGAACGAGAGTTATTTTTTTCCCTTGACTGGAACGAGATAGAACCTAGACATGGGAGCGGGTGAAAGTTTTTTACACCTGCTAATTTGATGCTTTCGTCATAAAATTTTATTTGGGCTCAGTTTTTTAACACTTTCAGATAAGTCAGAGGAATTCTTTTTTAATCAAAGATACAATGGACTGTCCTAATTCCGAATACAACCTGCGTTTTGTAGTGGGACCCCAAACAACTGAGTGAGAAATTGACTTGCCAACCTCTCATTTTCAGGTTTTTTCGACGTTTTGTGCAATTTCTCCGAACTGTGAGGGAGCCTGGCCATTATGTCACTACCGGTTTATGAGGTCATGAAGACATATAGCCACAATATAAAAGATAGCCTTTATCTTATCCAAGTTGCAAGAAAATGGGAGTGGTAAAAAAACGTATGGAGTGTTCCGTATTTTAAGGGCGTTTTTTATGCTTTTGCAAATAAATGTTTTTACCGTATAGCTGAGCCTCGGCTACGAAAAATAAAATACCTATATGGCATGACTGTTAAATAACTCAAGTATAGTTAGCCGTTCTCACTTTTGAAAAATATTCAGGTCCAGATCCCTTAAGGGAGGGAGCTGAGACATTTTACACGAAATGTTCTTAGGCCCCTCTAGTACCCCCTATAACCATTATGTTCTATCTCGTTCCAGTCAAGGGGAAAAAAATAACTCGTTCATATTGGATACTCCTCGTACATATATTGTATATGCTATTATCGTAGGCGGAGGAGGAGAAATAAAACCACCAACGCTACAGTACCATCTGGTTTAATTCGGATATTTTCATCAATAAAGAATTAAAATGAGTTCCACACTGAATTCCAGCACGCTCATCATATATTCATCGTCTGATGGAAAATTTAAAAACTTCCAGCCACAACAACAAGCTAGCTACATACACACTATGACTATAATACAGAGGAAGCCCCACAAATTCCTTCCCCACAGAGCTTAATTTAATCAGCCCATTTAGATTTCCAAACATTCAGCTTCAGCTTGAGCCCAGTATATGTACATATTATTCAGGATGAACCAACCCATCCATTATTAACCAAATACGATATTCTATTTTGAGCATTATATGGTTTATTTAGTACATCAGTCCCCAGTCAGTCAGTGTGTTGTGTCCACTAACATTCCCAATATGCGGCTACGATTTAATTCCATGAGAAAAAAAAATTCCTAACTAGAGTCTCCAAACGTTGTAAATTATCTTCCTTTTTTTAGACAAAACCGTACGATAATAAATTATAATAATAAATTCAAAAACTCAGTCTGCAACTTACAGAATGAAAAATGAAAATACACATTTGTTTTCATCATGTAAATTGATATGGACAGAAGATATTTTGTATAGATAATGGATGTAATAATATGATGTACAGCTACAGATATAGCATGTTACATGTAACATGATGATCATAATGATGATGATGATGATAATAATAATAATACAGAGAGCTACCGTATGTACGCTACCCCCGGCCCAGTGGAGATTCGATGGAAATCTCTCTCTCTCTCACCTCTCACTTCTCACATGACACCATAAATCTTGAGCCTATCATGTGTAGAAATCCTTTTTCCACCGTCCTCCAATCCTTTTTTGTATAGTATTGATTAAACAAAATGAACATAAATTATCTGATAAATAGATTGAAATCTTATATTCACGCCCAGCATGTGTATTTTCATATCATCTATACGATACCTATGTGTATATACTTTCAATTCCATTCTCACACTGGATAAGAGACTTGCAATCACAAAAAACTGAACAGTTTAAACGCTCAAATCAAGCCAAGCACAATCTCCATGAAATGAAACTACTCAATTGAATTTGTATATGTGCAAAAGTGATTGGAAGGAAATGATATGGGGTGAAAGTGACCGTTTTCTATCGTTGTCATTGTCATTGGTGGTGTTGGGAAACAGTCAACATGTTCTACACACTTTATTAATCAATTATAGGAATTTACGATGTAACGATGATACGAAAATATCGGATGATTGAAAATAGTGCAATACGTAACTTGATGGGGAGGGGTTGAATTTTGAGAATTTTTTTAATATACATAATAACTTATTATTAATAAGGTAGAAGGTTCATCAGTTGTTTTGTTATTGTATGTAGTTTTTTGTTTTTGTTTTTTTTTCTTGTGTAATAAGATTATAATAATACAATGTTGTATCTGTATGTACGAAAGGAGTTTGGCTTACGTATTTAATCTCTATAAATTTGTATCGATCGTGTATGTATATTTATAATATATTTACATACACACGTTTAAATAGGTTTAAATAGGTTTGCATGGTAGGTTTGTATTTAATCTCTGTATGTATTATCAATATATTTACGTAGTAATAATAATAGTAATAATAATAATGTAATATATAGTATATAATATAATATATTTAATAGTACATAGTATAACGGTAACAATCATAGCAATAGTATTTTTCCATTTTTTTGTAAATTTCGAAATTCGAATCGATTCCACGTAATTATTTTTATTTTTACTCGTTTTCTCTTTTCATTTCTTGTCGATGAAAATCACAAATGTACTTTCTTTCTTAACAGCAGGCATCCTTCATTGTTTTTGTCTCTCTCTCAAGAGAAATGTTTGCATATTCATAGTCATATAGTCACAGCCATACCATACCATGTTTTCCCCTCCTCTTGTTTCATTTACATTTTCAACTTTAAACACCACTAGGGAAAACAATGCCTTCACAAGTTTTTTTTTATTTCGTTTTACACATGTAAGGATTTTGGACGTTTATTTTTTGGCAGAAGCGGCTGGGAAACAACACAGGAAATGAATGACCTACACATAACTAAATTATATTCATTCAAGCCCAAATGAGATACCATTTTTATTTTTTGCTTTCCTCTCACACTCTCACACGTTCTCGCTCTCATCTTCTCTCTCTCTCTCTCCATCCTTTCCTACATTATACTCTACTCCGTCTCTTTGTTATAATATTTTGAGCTTTTCAAGTTTTTTTTTCCTACTCCAAGAGTTTCACTTGAATAAAGTCATAGTGCATACATTTATGTAGGCGACTGCTGGTAGCCAAAGATCCATATGGAATACGGTAACAGTCCTCGACTCGAGGGAAGGGAAATTTTGTATTCTGTAGATTGTGTATACGTTGAAGAGAGCACAGCGTGTCTGTGTCTGTGTCTGTGTGTGTAGTAAGTTTTATCTGAATATTTTTCTTTGACTATCGTCACCATGAGAGGCGTTAACATAACAGAAATTTCAAAGATGTCAAAGATCAGATTGTAAAAAGACTACTGAATATTTTGGCGATGCTTCCATAGATACTCCGCAACTAACTCACACTCACATACATGCACTGCACAATCTTCACAGGCTCAAAAAAAATGGAGAGGGAATGAGAAGAGAAGGAAATGTGGAACAAGTGTAAACTATTCCAAATTCCATTGAATATTCCATATAGATGGACAAAGTGAGAAAACTAGAGAGAGAGAGAGAGCGAGAAGGATATTTGGGAAATGAGTTGTAGATATTACCGTTACGTCAAACCCTATGGGACATCATCGTATAGACGAATATGGAGGAAAGAGTGAGAGGGATTCTCCCAATATTTCTCTCTGTACCAGCGCCAAACCTATATCTATATGTATATGTGTTTGTCTGCATTGAGAACTTGATGATGGTTCTTGTTCTTGAGGAAAGTACAAATACATATCTGTATAGTTATACAGAGACAATCCCGATAAGGTTTTTCCGTTTTCCTTTGAAAAGCAAATAGGAAAATACATATATAAATGTGTAGGGAGATAATGCAATGGGTTTGAGTGTCGGCATGTGTGTGAGAGTGAGAGAGAACACGGGGGAAATGATGGATCCAACAAATGTAAAATAAATTTATGCTGTAACCATCATTTTTCATGCGACAACATTAACGGAGACATTATTGTCATTGTCTCTAAATGAAGTACAGAAATGAGATTCGCATATGAATAATGATGGTAAGTGAGCATCTCATTGAATGAGCATGAGAATGAAAGAGAGAGAGAGAGAGAGAGAAATTCTGCCTTTTTCCTATCTATTTTCTCCCTCTCTCTCTCTTTCTCTCTCTCTTTCTCTCTCTCTCTGTCTGCCTGCAATTATGTAGCCTTTATGTGTAAATGTTTCAAGGAGAAGAAGAATATCCGTTTCCTGGCTCCGGGTTTCTATATCCTTATTACTCTACCGTAAAAACAGTGTGTATACATTATCATTTTTTCTTATTCTCTCTTCGTCTTCTTGTTTTCTTTGTTTTTCCTCGGCTCTTTCTCTCTCACTCTCCTCGTTCTTCGTCATCTTATTCTTGCTCTTGGTTTGGTTTGTTTTGTTGGTGTTTCTATTCAAAACTATTTGCTGTGTGTATTGCTTGGCAAAGGAATGCGTCTTTTGTAGGTTTATTCTCCAAAGAGAATATGTCGAGAGTCCAGCTAATAGCTTTGCTTTGTTTCCTATATTTTTGTTCTTCACTTTTTACACAGAAAAAAAAGGACGAGTCATCTGAGACTTGGAAAAAATTTATATTCGGTACGCTCTCAAAATGTTTGCCATTTTTTTCTCTCTCTCTCTCTCTCTCTTCGTGTTGTTTTCCGTCTTCTCCTTGTTGTTTTTTCTTCTGTTCCTTTTGTCAGGTTCTGTTGTTGATGGAGGAGAGGGAGGCGGGCGTGAAAATGGCCAAGTCTGGTACACAACCACAGACAGCACACACTACTTCATCCAGTTCCCCATGTAAACTTGAACGTTCCAATTAACATGTCATGGAGTGGTAGATGGATATAAATAATGTACATCCATACACTGTGTTTAATGTACGGCAGTACGGTGAGCCAGGTCTGCGTATAAATCTGGCCAAACGGAATATGAGTTTCTTTGGGAGAAGAAAAAGATTCTAGTGGAGAAAGGAGAGAGAGAGAAAGAGAGAGGGAGAAGAAAAAACGGAGAGTTTCATTTTCTGTGTTTTCCATGTTTTTTTGTGTGTGTTTTACATGAAAACGTCCGGCGGTGCTTCTTTACTCAGTTTCTCATCCTCAAAAGTGACTGTTTTTGGTCGGGTAGACCTTGGAAGGGTTGCCGAAGAGCGACGACTACTAAAACCACCCGTCGCCATTTCCACTATATTCGGTTGTGGAGAAAACTCAGTCACCATGCTTTTGGGCACAAAGTATTCTTCTACCTGGAATTAATTCATTTGCCAAATCATTAGTTATTAAATTCATTCATTTCCTCACACACACACACACACAGACAGACACACGCAAACCGTCTCGCTCTTTCTCTCTCTTTCCCATGCATTGTCTTTGACTAATTTCCAAAGGGTTTACACACACATTCATCTAGCTACCACAAAGGCTCAAAACTCCATAGGAAAGGGATGACATGTAATAAATTACTCAATGATTTAATTTAAAATTAATTTGCGAGAGAGATTCATTAAAAGGGAACGGAGTATTTCAATTAATAAATCATACCGGAGCTATACATACGATCGACAATGTAGAGAGAGCCCACGCACATACATATTTGATGCAAAACGTACATGCAAAACGACATTGCTTTGAGAGTTGTTTGAGTTGAACTGACAATGAGAGTACATTCCAGAAAATATGGAGAAAGGTGAGAAATATTGGTGGGCGACTCACTAAATTAGGGTGTGAAGAGTCCAGGCAGGCTACTTGGTTCTCCTGGGAATGATTCTCTTTGCTTTCTTTACTGGCATGGAGTCAGGAGATGGGACGATGATAGTGTCGACCACGTTCAGTCCGTCCTCGAATTATTTCTTCTTGAACTAAATTGAACACTGTGGAAATCAACGCCATTCCGAGCAGGATATAAACTGACGAAACTATTAAAGATATCTGCGTCAACCCAATTAACAAAGAAAGAAAAGTCATATAATAAACGGACGAATTCCAAATTCCAAATGACTCAAATGATTCTACAGATATAAAGTTAAGGGCGTTCCCTTGAAAGGGCCTTTTATACATGAACATGAGGGAAGAAGATAGTAAATGTAAGTGCACGTACGTGCTTGGAATGTGGGTCGAGCATCCCTCCAAATCCGATCGTGGCCAGGGAAGCAAAACAAAAGAAAACGGCGTCGACGAATGACCAGCCTTCTAACCACCAAAAAACTCCCGCACCACCACATAGATAGAAAAAAACAAGTGTGAGAGAGACGGGAATCGGAACGCTGCAACCTGCTTTCCTCTACACAATACAAAATACAAAATACAAAACATAAAATACATAGTAAATACACTAAACACCAAAACCAAGTAAGAAAAACATTCACAAGGATCCGAGTCATTTCATTCAATACCTCATTCCTTTTAGTGTATTGTCAAATAATCATTAGCTTTACAGCTTTACAGCTATACAGCACTTGAACTCATTCACTCTACAGTCGTCGAGTATTATTATTATTATTATTATTAAATGTATGAGGGGGAAAGTAAAGGAAAGTAAAGGAAAGGAAAGGAAAGGAAAGGGCAGGGAAAAGATAAAGATAAACATGGCTTTCACTCTCACCATAATCTTGGAGTAGATGGTACGAATACAACGGGACATGAAGTCACCCACTGTCGCCAAGTAGCAGAGCGTCAATGGAATGCCCACAGAAGCATAAAATACTGTGAGGATCCGGCCAATCATGGACTTTGGTGATACTGAACCATAGCCTGGAAAGTGTCGGCATAATAAAACTTGTTTCAACATACATGTCGTTCGACTTGTTGAATATGCTCTCGCTTGTCTCTCTTTACTCTTTATAGTGAGTGTGTGTATCAGTGTGAGTGTGAGCGTGTGTGTCTTTAGATTTCTCGGTTTGCCATGTGTGTGTGTGTGTGTGAGTGAGTGTGTTTGGAAGTGGATCTCACCAATCGTGGTAATCAGACTGACGACGTAGAGGAGAGCAGCTGGGAAGTTTCCGAATGAATCTTCGTCTTGATAGTCTCGACGGTTGTGGGTTTCATCCTCTGCCGTCTGAATAAGTTGCTTCATTATGTCATCTTGGAATTTCTGCAATTCTAATTCCGCCAGTTGAGTCCAGTTGGACTCGTAGAAAACGTTAAGCTCCATTGTGAGTGCCCTTTCCCAAACCAATCAAATCCACAATTAAATTCACACCATTTCTTTTACTCTCTCTACACTACACACATGGAAAAAATACTCTGACTCCTTTTAAATATCTGTATTCTTCCCACATGTTGTTTATCTATCTACGATATATACATATATCTATATTTAATGTGTTTCATCACTATATGTGACAAAATACACTGTCTCTAATTACTTTCACTAATTTTGTTTGATTAGTTAGTGTGTCTGGACGTACCATAGTCGTTGAACGGTGGTATTTCTCAAGATCTCCAACTCTCCTCTGCCGATACTCTCCTTGGCGATATGTCGACTTCTTTGGTAGTGACTTTCAAGAAAGAAAAAAGCAACAGCACCCAGAAGAATGTAAACAATGATGGCTACACAGATGGAACAGATACTCAAGCAGCAACTTCGAGCTTCGCACATTGTCTTGCAGAATGCCGACGACTATTCTTTTTCATTTGTATCCCAGAAATTATGAATGATGATCCCGTGATGATGATGATGATGCTGATGCTGATGCTGATGATGTTGACGTTGATAATGATGATGATGACAATATTTTGGAGTACAAGATTTCTTGACGTTCCAAAGTCAGTTGTTGACTAGAGCAGAGGAATTCGCACAAAAAGATGATGAAAATAAAAAATGACTCCACGTTCCAATAAAGAACTGATGAATGGAGAATGTTCACTATATTTTTTTCCCGGTTTAATTCCACAAGGGACGGCTCAAGTGGACAAAACGAAGCACAAACAGGAATAGCCGTAGCCGCAAAACCACAACACAGACACAGATGATTGGAGAAAATGGTAATTGTACTTCCCACTGTGGACATGTGGTTCATAATGAGAATGAGGAACCAAAGAAATTGTCATGGACAATCTTGGGTTTCTCTCTCTCTCTCTCTATCTCGGTCTCATGAGCAAGACGCAGAGGAGGAGAAGAAAAAAAGGACGACTCTCTTGCCAATGTCTGTATCTCAAATGAAAACTCGGTCTCTCTCTCG
Source organism: Gisinianus flammeolus (assembly GCA_034699125.1). NCBI lineage: Eukaryota > Metazoa > Arthropoda > Collembola > Symphypleona > Katiannidae > Gisinianus > Gisinianus flammeolus. The sequence continues at coordinate 143,717 of JAIUND010000021.1, read as the reverse complement.
CTACGTTTCCTGCTCTATTCTGCACTGAACTCCTCGCACATACACACAAACTCTCTCCTCTCTCTCTCTCTTTCTTTCTTTCTCTCTCTCTCTTGCTCTCACTCATACACAGAGTTCACACATTTTTTGGAGAAAAGGGATGCGCGCACGAACCCCTTGACATGCGATCGATCTACACGATTCCGATTTCCGCCTAGTTACTACCACCGCACAGACTCTCATTGTTCAAACTGTCTCTCGCTTTCTCATTTCTTCCACCCCCCCCCCCCATCCCCCAGAAAAGCTCTGGAAAAGCTGGAGTAAGCAGAGAAAGAGAGAGAGATGCTGATTATTTCAAGTTCACAAGAGTAACGAAATCTTAACTAACACAGAGAGAGACACACGCAGCATTTACCTGTAAGCTTGCTTTGAGGTAAACTTGTGCCTCAAGCGAACACGTACACGCTCCAGATATAAGTGATATAACCCCATAACAAGTACAACAACATTCAACATATACACATGACAATCTACTAAAATCAGGGGAGAGCTTAGTAGATATAGCTGTAAACAAAATACGAGACAACATTGTGGAGGAAATAGAGCTGGGGAGGAAACTATATGGAACACTCGCATGTATAAAAAAAACGTCTCTCTCTTGCTCGTTTACTCTTTACATTTTCGAATTCAACTTTTAACTGAACAAACCTAAATGGGACTTGATGCATAGATTCAAAATTCAAAAGGGTAAATTAAATTAAATTAAAAAATACAAATAATGTCAACAATTCATCTTCTTTCTTCTTCTTCTTCTTCTTCTTCTTTCGCTTGTTTTTTGGATTCAATTGTTGATGACAATGACGAGGAAATGGAGATTTTTTAAATATATATTTACATACATACACACACACTAATACAGACACACGGATTTTATCTTGAACATCCCAATCGTCGACCACAACTACGGACGGTTGCAATAACCTCTTCTTGCATTAGATTAAAGCACATGGCTGGAACAACATTTAAATAATCATGAATTCCTGCTTCAAGCCATTTACATATTTACATATTTAAGGATGAGAAAAGGAGGAGTTTGTGAAATAGTCAAAGGTATTTACCTATAAGGGCCATTCCTGCAATTAAAAAATGACAAATGTAAAATTAAATTCTTTGAATTACCATTCGATGCTTTATAGTTTTTAGCTATTGGTATTGGAATATTGAAAGTATTGGAATATATAGATGAATGAAGAGACTTTACCCAGAAGGAGGTACATGGAACAGAAGATGAAGGATAATTGAATGGCGTCTTTTAAACTTTTATCACCCACAGTATCTCCTGGAACTAAATCGCCAAAACCTATCGTACTTAAACTGTACAGGGAGCAAAAAAAACATGAAATTTGATGTTCAGCTACATAAATATAATGAAGAGGAGGAGAGAAAAAAAACAACGGGGAAAAGAGCTGAAAGAGCTAATCGGTGTGAACCCAAGTGTGAGTGCGTGTGGAGAGGAAGAGAGAGAGAGAGATAGAGATAGAGAGGGGGAGGAAGAGAGAGAGAGAAGGGAGGGAAAATTGTGTATGAGTGTATTTTTACTCGTCAGTTTATTACCTAATAAAACAAAAATACGAAGCATCTAAAACTGTCCAGTCCGTCTCCCACTTTGAAAACAGCAGTCCGCCACCCCAAACATAGCCAACCATGAGAGCTAAACAAAGAGATATCGGAACTGTGATTTGTTCTTCTTCCTCTTCTTCCTCATCATCTTGATCGTCATCGTGTACAAACCGCTGGCGCTATAGTTTTTTTCCATTTTGTTATTTTTTTTCAAAGAAAAGAAAAAGGAGCAATTCCATCGTATCTACACAAAAAAAAAGATAGATAAAGACATACATAAACATATAATAAAGATACACAAACGTACACACACACACACACACACTGTCTCTCTTTCTCTCTTTCTCTCTCTCTTCCTCACGCAATCAGAGAGCAGAGAAACGCATTAAGATATTAGAGACACGATAATGAAACAATTTGTTATATAGCTACAGCTACAACAAACCCCATGCTTCTTCTATCATTACAGAGACTACACACACACATTTGCTCCTGTACTCCTGCATGTCTATGTCTACAGTTCTACAGTCTACACACAGTTACAGTACAGTAAAAGTACAGTCCGTCGGTCGTAAGTGTAATAGAGAGAAAAGTCAAAGGCGTTAGATGAGAAATGAGATATGAGTTACATAAGCGCTTTAATAATGTTATCGTTATTTGGCTCGGATTCCAGCTTTAATTCAGTTAATTTCATCTATGATTTATTGCACACACACACACATAATATAATATACAAAATTTTGTTCTAGCCAAAATAAATTAGGAAATAATAGAAACTTGAATGATGTTCTCAATTTTCAATTTCAACTTACATGTTTTTTTAGGGAAATCCAAAGGTGTGATGTCCAATTCAATTCAATCCAATCCATTGGATGTTGATGGTCATTCAGGGGAAGAAAGTTAAATACAAATCATTCACACATGTACAAATGTTCACGATAAAATGTTGTGAAAATGAATGAATGTTCTAATGTTCAGTTGTTTTAAATATATATACAATACCTTTTTACAATTCCAGCGACACTGACAACAACGAGAATAAATCCATTTGAATCCTCGAGCAAGAATATCGCCGATATTTGAGAGATACAGGAGAAATAAAGGCATGCCAATGATCCCGTACACGATGGTGGTGACTTTACCCCACGGCGATCGAGGTGTTAAATTCCCATAGCCAATCGTCGTTATCACCGTCAACTTTGGACAAACCCATTGAAAGAAAAAGTACATGAAACAAAATCCCATTGCATGAATATACCAACTGGGAAATCCATCTGTTGTCTAGTTTTAAATTCTGATTCTAATACGGCATATAATAATATATTCTTTTCTTTCTAAAGACAAAACAAAACGGGGATGGATTTACCGAGTAAAGAAAGCTGCCAGAGAAACTCCAGTGATCATTTCCCTCAGGAATGGTCTCATTTCGAAGCCCCAGTAGAGGAGTATTATTCCTTTTTTCAGGTTCCCCCTCAAATCCTTCATTATACGCTGATACGATCTCCATACTGTAATTTTTGAGCTCCGCATTGGCAAGTCGAAAAAATTCGACCTACATTCCAAAATCCAAATGACAATTAGGATGAAAATGGAAACGGAAATGGAAGTGATAAAACGGTATAGAGACATGATAGGAAAGTCTCATTTTGTATAGAAAACTCGTTTTTTTAATGTGTGTTGTTCAAAGTGTGTTTAATTATAAAAGCATAATGTACCTTGTCAATGGTATTAAATTTCATGACAATATGGAGAAGTTTATTTGCTGTCTCGACTCTCAGCCTTCTGACATCTTCTAATTTAGGATCTACAGCCTGACTCTCGATCTTCCTGGAATGTACACAGAGAAAATACACAATTTCATATATATGTATATATATTTTATATATATCATTCCACTCCTCATTTACATACCTAGGTAATACGTATGTAGTCTATGTAGACGGCCGTGTGTCAATTTAAGAGGGAAGAGTCAGGTGGGATATTAATAAAATAATCAGTGTGATATGGATATGACAAAGATGGAAATATGAGGGACGACTCACTCTCTCTTAATGATTTATATAATGCCAAGTGAAAGTGAGGAGCACTTATTACAAAATTCTGGAAATGTACAGGCCCTCTCACTCTCACTCCCCTTCACTCACTCACACACACACACACACACACACACACACATACGAAATATTTGATTAAATATTTTGACTTACTGGAAGAGGAAAGCTCCGCAGATGATGTAGCCGACAACTAGAACGCATACTCCAACATGACTGAATGTAAAGGCTATAAGAATTCGAAAAGCATTTTTAATCCGAGGCCATAATCTTCTTTCATACTCAAAATCACTCATCTAACAACATGTAGTAAAAACGTCCTTCCCATCTGCTGAAGTTTTTCTTTGTCAAAATTTTCATTATATTTTAAAATTCAACTATAAAAAACTAGACATTTCTCTTTCTCTGTTCTCCTTCTCTCGTCCGTACAGTCTGTCAACTGGCAATGGAAAAAATAAAAACTGAAAATTCTAGAATCCAGACTCCGGATTCCAGTCAAGTACACCAACACTTGAACACTCACACTCACACTCGAACGAGAAATGAAGGGAAACTTGTCTTTTTATATTATGATGATTCTTTTCCGCGTCTTCTTCCTTTTCCTTGTTCTTGTTCTTGTTCTCCAAACATGTAAAATGTTAAAGGTATTTTTCTTCCTCGCACTTAAATTCACAAACAAACACACATTTTCTCGCCACCGTATATTTCTCTCTTTATTTTCCCCCCTGTCGTCTTATTTTTCCGTTTTTTTCTTCTTCCTATCCTGATGATTCTTCCATAAAGTAAAAGTAAATGCGGAGAGACGACGACACTACACGGGAAAATCGTTGTGTTGTGTGCTCATGATGTAGTCGTCTGCCTGCCTGTGTGTGTGCACACGAGTTATGACGGCAACAAGTAACAACAAAAGACTGTACTCACTTCAAACTATGGATACTTCATTACTCAACTAGAAGAAAAATGACGAAAAAAATAAATATATATATATAAGTATTTATTTTTTCTCGAGAGTCTCTTTCGCTCTTTCAAGTTCATAATATGGGAGAAATACGGCGGATATATACAAATGATGGAACTCACACAGAATCTTCTTCTTTTTTTTTTTCCTAATTCCTTAGTCGAACAGACATGAAGCTAAAAATAGGGTAGAAGCTGAGATGGATTCCTATTCTTAACCCTTCACAGATCGAAAACACGTGTTGGCCTAGTTTGGCCCAATGCCGCTGATTTTTCTTCCCTTCTTCTTCATTTTATTTATTCCTCTTCTCTTTTCCCCTCTTCTTTTCCTTCTTCTTCTTCTTCTTCATCTAACGAAGAGTCTGACCGGTAATTGTTTTCATATTAAAAAAATATCAAGCTGTTTAAATGGGTATATGTAAGAAGGTAAAGAAGATGTGATTGAATGATGAACGGTATCATCATCATCATCTCCTTTTCCCCCCTTCACACTCATTCCCACGTTATCATCTTGTCTCTAGTTACTCATTGCATTTCCGCTTCTTTTGAATCTCACAAAATCCGGGCACGGAAGACGAAAGATCCCGGTAGATTTTTTTTTCAACTATCATCTTTGTGTGGCAGCAGCAGTCGGGTGGGCATTTTCTTGTACCCAGAGTCAAAGAGAGACAGAGAGAGAGAGACACAGAGAGATGGGGAAAATTGGATGGAAAAACATTATCGAATAATTTACAATTTATAGGCTGCCAAAAAAACTAAATAGTTTACACATTTTAGAGATTGACAAAACACGGAAATGGTTTTTTTTAGCCCTCGAATTTCCGTTCAGATTTTTATCTATTAAATATTTTTCAATGTATATTTAAGTAAATATATTTTAAAATGACAAATAAGAATTTCCATTGGATTTTTCAGTCATTAAAAATAATACTAAGAGTCTTGAGAGAGACTTAAAATAAACAAAGTTGTTGTAAAAATCCATTTCACGTGGATCATTAATAATTTATTTTGGTCCCAAAACTAATTGAAAAAATCCATCTGCTCTTAATAGCACAGTGAACGCTCTACATGAGTAAATTCACTAATTGGTTTCAGATAATTCTGTGCAGGATTTGTGTGTTTGAGTTTCTATTCTATATCGTAGAAATGAATACCAACTGATAATTTATAGCTGTTCATTTGGGTCTAAGTTGATTTGTAAAATTCCCAATGCCTTCTCAATGTCAGTTCTCCCATTTTTATTTTCTCTTTCCCTTTGCTTATTTTTAATGGGGTAATAATTTTGCTATTAGAATTCATCGGTTACCGTATACATTTCTCTTGCCTTTGTCCTTCCTTTTTTGTTTTATACTTGTGTAGAACAAAAAGATGGGAGAGGAAATATGATGAAGTCGTTAAAATACACTTGGGAAATTTCAATTAATACTTACTCACAATTGCAGGAATCGAGGTAGCGGAAAGAGCATTACAGCAGGGTAGCCTTTGAGCGTTTTCGTTTTGTCGTTGTGAGTGGGAAAATAAAAAGTTTCACTGGCTCATCGCATCGCATCGGTCGGTCGGTCGAGTTGAGCGCCACCAAAAACTAAAAGTTTTTCAACTATACTTTTTATTGCTTTAATTTTCTTCTATAGAAAATGTTTAGTTTCGTTTCCACAGTTGAAATCGCCATTGGCGACTCTCAATGTTGAATTTTACGGCCCCAAAACTATGTGCCAATAATTTCTAAATTCTCTCAGTTTTCAGAGCAGAGAGATCCACTTCAATTTTTTCATCCTTGAGGCTAACTCCAAAGCCAAAACTGTATACATACAGAAAAAAGGAACAGTAGAGAGAAAAAGAGAAATGGGGTTTTGGGGAATAAAAAAAAAGAAATTTTATACTTTGATACTTTGACTATTTTTTTCCCTCGCCGTTTCTTTCTCATCTTCCTCCATTTTAATAGTATTTAATAATAATAATAATGATAAAAGTCATGAGATGAGGGAAGGGAAATTGAGTATGAGATATTTGATTATTCATGACATGACACTGGGTCGTCCAACTATATAGGGAAAAGAGAGAGTGAGAGAGAAAGAGAGAGAGAGAGAGAGAGAGAGAGAGAGAGTGGAAAGAACTTTGGAGGGAAATCTGTTTGATGGGTGAACTGAACTACTGAACACATGACACATCAAAGTCAGCTGCGTCGCTCATCTGTCAAATGCCACATTGAACTCAATATGTTTTCCCTTGACTACACTTGAAATGTATCTGTGTGTCGAATTTTCTCCGCCCGTCAATACACAGATACTTGACTGTGGAAATACTCGGAGTGTCTAGAATATGACATGAACATATCAATTGATATGGATATGGACATGGATATGGATACCACCCAATGAGAAATACACGGAAGCAGCATCTTTCAACTTTCAACTCAAGTATCCATTCCCATCAACATTACTTTCTCCCTTATATCACTTATATGTATATGTCTACATTTGAATATGGCCAAGGAAATGAAATGTGTGTGGGAAAAGGATCACAACTCACATTTTATAGGGTTTTATGCCCGGAAAATCGGAGCTCCGTCTTATTTTTATGGTCGAGAGTCCAAAGCAATATTGTAAATTCATGCTCCATTTAGTGGCCCCCTTGAAAGTTTATCATTTATGGGAATAAATCAAATTGGGAGAATGAGAAACAGAGTTGATTGGCTGAGTAAATAGCTCGAATGTCTAGAGTTTTCAGTAGTAGAGAAAGTACACATCAGTACATATTAACAACCGCATATTCTGTACAAAGTTGCATAATTTTTGTAGTATGTTATTCAAACAGGTTGTTTGTTGAGTCAAATTCGATAAAATCTAGAAACACCGGAGCGATACAACAAGTTTTACTACTTTCACTCCCGCATTAAATTCCCCTCTGTCTCTCTTTCTCTGTCTCTCTCTCTCTGTCTCCCATAGAGTTGAGTTGTTGAGTAGAGTTGAGCAAAGTTAACGGAGTAATTCCATTGCTCAACCAAAAAAGTTTCAATTTTAAGTGGAGATAAAACGTTTTTTATGAAACCATAAACATATTAATTTTCTATATACTTTGATTACTTTCAAAATCAATACTGCTCTTACAAGCTCGAGTACTTTCTCTCTTTCTCTGTTTTTCCATCGTAAAAGTTTTTAATGCTTTTCTCGTTGGAATTCAAAGGAAAGGAAACTTCATGGAGTATTTTACAATGTCTTTTAAATTAAATTTCTTTGATTTGATCAGACAAATTTCATTCAAAATTGAAAATCCCTTCTATTTTCAACGGAAAAGCTTCAAAGTTTTAAACTTTTGTAAAAAAAAAAACAAATTTAATAACAAAAATATGATGCATTGTAAAAAAAAAAAAATCTTAAAAGCTCGGGATTTAACCATTCAAATTGACGTTCCAGTTGAAAGTACATATATGTGAGAGTGTGTAACTGTAACTGAGGTTGCTTTGGTGTTTGATATTCTGAATATGAATTTTATGTAGATGAATATGAAAATATGCGGGTAAAATGATGTTCCTTTCACTAACGAATTATGCGAACTTTTAAAAAGTTTATTTGTAATTGATAAATTAATTAGATTTGAGGAAGATACCTCAATTAATTGTGGTTCTCATGGAAGGGAGCCGGTGAGTGAGAGAAAGAGAGTGGAGAGATAAATGAGAGGAAGAGAATGAGGGTAGTGAGAGAGAGAGAGAGAAAGAGTGAGGAGAGAAATAGAAATAGAAGGTTGGGTTTGTGTCTTTTTCCAGGGGTCCCAGACCCAGAGTCTTTAAAGCTTTCTACCGGATGTATCGATCCGGTTTCCGTACGGGGCGGAGGAGGAATCAGAGTTAGAGTCAGAGTCGCTGCTACTGCTACTTCTACTTCTACTCCTACTCCTACTCCTGCCTGCATGCATGTCTCTCCTTTTCCTTTTTATTCTTCTATTTCTTGTGCTGCTGCTACTACTTCTTCCACTGCCACTTCCACTGCTACTGCTACTGCTTGCACTTTATCCGTTAGCCGAGCCGTTGGAAAACAGAATGAAAAGGGAAAGCAAGGAAATGTTTGAGTGTGGACGACGAGAGAGACGAAAGAGAGAAGGAGAGAATATAGCCTTCAATCGATCATTTTCTTCTCCCATAGAAGATACAAAATAGTCAGCCTGTCTTCTCTTTCTCTTTCACCCTTCCGTCTGTTCTGTAAGTTCTGTGAGAAGTGCTGTCTCTCCTCTCTCCTTTGCTTCTCTGGGTAGTCGTACCTGGTCTGTTGGCCAGTATAAGCGTGGCAGTCAGTCCTCTCGGTTCTCCAAAAACACACACCACACACAAACATATTTTTCCCTCTCTTTCTTTATTTATCTCTCACACACACAAACACACAAACACGCAAACACACTCACACTCACACTCACACTCACACACATACTTACATATACACATGACACACCACACATTTTACGTTCTCTCCTCTACTTCTACTTCTACAGCAACCCCATTGACAAGTGTTCCCCCGTCGTCTCTCAACTCATTCTCTCTCAGCATGCGACGGAAAACTGTCTTCTACTGATGCCCACAAAAGCCTCCTCGTCTGTCTACATTTCTTTTTCCTCTAATTCTTCTTCTTCTACTTCATCTTCTTCTTATTCTTCGTCTACTACAACTTTTCTGCTTGCATTCGTAAGTAAATCCTCTTTATTTCTCTCTCTCTCTCTCTCTCTCACTTCCTTTCTCTCCTAATTTAGTGTAACTCTTTAAACACTAAAACTACTTAATACCCAAGTACATGCCCATACTTACATCTGTGACTTTCACATTTTTTTACGTTCCCCATTTATATTTAATCCTTCCTTTCTCCACACAGTTCCTTTTCAACCCTCCATAAAACAACAGCAACAACAACAACAATCTTGCACTTACTTTCACTTTTCAATGAATTCCCACACATTTTCTCACTCACTCAATCTCAATCAATTCCTTTCCTGCTCATTTCATTATCAAATTATGGGAGTTAAGTTATCAAAATATTATTGATTGCTGATTGCCATCATCATAATAATTATTATAATCTGTACTAGTAATTAAAAGTGGAAAATAGATTTGTGGGTTGTACATAAATATAAATGATTGAATATTGTGATGATTAGAGAAATTCGTATTTGAAAGTTGGGAGTCCTCGTTGTCGTCTTCGTGTTGGTTGTGAATATTGGATTACAAATGTGGGCGGAAATCCGTATGAGTACAGATGTAGTAGATTTTGGAAATTCAAGAAATTACTTGTGGCTCCTCAGTCAGAAATTAAGTTGATACGACACAAGAAGTTGGGACAGACAAGTAAAAGTAAAGTCTGGCGCTGCTCTGTTCCTCTTTTCCCCCCGTTTTTGGATCCAAGAACAACTGTGGAACAACTTTCCCATGTCTAAATTGAACTCGATGTTAATCATTTTGGTTTTACTGGAGAGAATTCACCCTCAAACTCGTGTTCACTCTGCACAGCCCGAGCTCAGTTCAGTTTAGTTCAGTTGAGTTCAGTGTGTGTGTGTGTGTGTGTGTGTGTTTTGGTCGTCTCTCTTTCTGTTTGTAAAGGATTACATAAATATTCAAATGGAAATGTATGCACCACGGATAAAGAGATTTAAGTGTCGGTGGTTTGTGTTTCCTGGTTACACTTGTAATTCGTCTTCATTCTTCTTCTTCTCCACTCTTTCCTTTAGACTACAGATAATGCCAGTAGTTTACACACACATACGAGTACAACAAGAAACCATGTGGAAACAATTTCTCTTTATATATATTTCAAAGCTCTCGCAAAAGTTAATCATTTCAAGTTTTATAATTACGGAGATTTCCAAAGGTATAATTCACTCAACCATTATTTTTTTCTTGAGTCTCGAGCAAGGGGAAAACTTTTCCTTTCATTACTAATTGCAATTCCTTTGTGTACTCGATCCTTGATCCTCATTTTGATTTAGAATCCAAAAAAATGGAGTCCGCGCTTCATGCGTACATAACTAGCTAGTTGGGTTGGGGTAAAACTACTGAGAAAACTCAATTTATGTTTAACATGACAGAAACTCCAATACAATCTGCGTATTAAAATGCCTTGGAGAGAGATGAAAGGAAAGGAGGAAAAATCATCGTGAAAATACAATTTGGAATGGATCAGAGGGTTCTTTAATTTAGTTTCGTTTCCCTTCGTTCGGAAGAAAAATTGGAAATGAGAGTTCAGAGACAGATCAGATACAGATATGTACAGACACAGGAGTTATATAGGATATTTTTCCCCATTTCATTCTGTAGGAAATGTGATAGGAGCGTTTGACTATACGGGAAATCATTGACACGATTAAAAGACAAAGAACGACTTGAAATGAGAAAGTGAAGAGAATTACCTTGGAGCTATAACTGAGGGCTCAGGAAATGGGAAACGAAAGGAAGAAAGAAAGAAAGGGAGAGAGAAAGAGAAAGAGAGAGAGAGAAAAACAAAAGTGGAAAGTAGAAAATAGCACGATTGTGAGTTTGATCTCTACTCTACTACGTAGTGTAGGAGGCAAATCGAGTGATCAATTCTGCAAGGAAAAGTTCTCTCTCTCTGCCTCTGTGTGTGGGAGAGAGAGAAAAAGAGAAAGAGAGGAAGAAGAGGAATGTGAGAGTGGTTGTGTGTGTGTGTACTTGGAGCTGAAAGGGGGGATTTAGGTCAAGGTAAAAATGACCAAAGTCATTTTAATGACTCTGGCAAAAGATGGTATTGGCCAAGTATTTACTCGCTCTCGTGTCCTGTTCCCTCTTCTCAGTCGAATGTCGAATATTTATAGAAAACTAATATATATTTTTTTCCACCATACTCATTTTGTTTTGTATGAGAGAGAGAAAGAGAAGGAGAGAGAGACATGCTACAGGGAAAACAAAAAAACTAGAGAGAATTCCCATTAAAGTTATGACATGAGTAATATTGGAGAGAGAGGAAAGCGAGTGATGCGTAGGTTGTTTTATTATTATTCATTGCATAGTGAGTGAGTGAGAGAGAGAGAGAACGAGAGAGAGAGAGAGTTGAGTGTGTATCTACAGATGAGGTTACTTTCATGTATCAAACCAGCACAGCCCGTCCATGTTAAAATCCCATGCGAGTCTCGCCCCCCTCCTCCTCCCCCCACAAAAAAAGTTTCATATATAGCTTTCGCTCCCGTCATCTTGCTGCTCTCATCCATCCATGGCCGTGAACAGGAATAAAAGATGGATACATAATGTGCATATGGTTGGGTGGTTGTAACACTTAAGAGGCGAATTCAAGAATTGTACCCACTAACTAAAAAGAATTTCATGGTATCCAATCTCATACATAGCATCCATCCACATAAACTATGCGTGCATGTATATATATGCATCTGTATATATGTGTGTGTGTTGAGATGTGGATGGGCAGGAGAAAGTGGAGTGAAAGTTAAGCTCTATCGACTGTCTCTCTCTTTCTCTCTACTGCTGACGGGATTAATTCCAGTACCTTTTTCGTTTGTACCTTTTTGATACAGAGCTTATGGCAAGTTGGTTGGGTCGTCACGTATAAATGGTATGGCAAATCAATGCACTTGCTCCGTTTACTCACACACAAAACCCTCCTCACCATTATTTACATGAGCGGTGACTAACTGACTCTCACTCTCTCAATCTCTCACTTTCTCACTTTCTTCCTCTTTACTTTCCTTCTCTTTATCTTTAATGTCTTTACTGTCTTTGGCTTCCTCCTCCCGGCCATTTGACCTTTTAATTCTAGCCATTCCACCCCTGATCTTTCATTTCTCTATTAAGTTTCTTATTTATTTTTCCACCACAACATGAAGATGAGGGGAAACAAAACTGAGTCTCACTTGAGACGGGACTCTGGGGAGGAGGAGGAGGAGAGCGAAAGTTGTCTGGTCATTAATTTAATGTGCCATGAGCTAGGAAAAGGGGTAAACCACAAGTGGACTCATTTTTTACTAAGCTTATGATATCTAAAGCGTTACTCATCCTCTGCCGAAAGGCTCTCAACTGCTTTAGACACTTGAGCAACTTACTGTCAAATGTCCAACTAAAGTCGGAGGAGGACTGAGTAAAGAGTACAGAGAAAGGAAGAGCAGACAAACGGTGCACACACAAACACACATGAAAGGAGTCAATGGCGACATAAAGCTCATACTTAAACATGAGATTAGTTCCGAGGAGAAGTTTTACTAGTATAGGGAATCCCAAATTCCAAATTCCAATTGGTCGACTCTCTCTCTCTTCCTCTCTCTCTCTCTCTCTTTCAGTATTCATTGGCTGTGCTCATAGCCCATAGCTCCTGTCATTATCCCGACATAACGGTAACATAATGCTTCAACAAATGCTCAAATGCTCCATCTTTTCCCATATGAGAACCCCCAGAACAAGGCCAACAAAAAATAAAAGTAAAAGTGTGAGAAGCATTCAATTCTCTAAAGATGCGCCCTCGCATTCTCATATGTACACATCCACACGTTCACACTCACACACTCAGACACACACACAACTCCCAGATAAATCAATCCAAATTAATACTTGGTCATAGCATTATGCGCGTACGAATTGTACTCCCTCTGTGGCTTTCTTCTCTTTCCCTTCTTTTCTACAAGGCTTTTATGGCCCCTATAAAAACTAAGGTAAAAAATATATACATTTTCCATGACGACCTGTTTTCTCCGTCTCTCACTGAGAAGTCGTCGTCGTCTTCATCGTCATCGTCGTCAGCCATTACATTTCATTACTGCATGTGACCTGGCGGAGGGATAAACCGCTGACTCTGCCCATATACGGATAATATCTCCAAAGAATTTATATCCATTTTTAAATAGGGAATCAAATTCCTTCTAAAATTATTTTCATGTTTCCTCATTCCCATAATACTTTCCTTTCGAGTGTGGATACATTCCACCACCATTTTTTCACCATTTTTTCCACCATTTTTTCTCCCCCATAAAATAATAAACAGCAAATTGTATTGCCTTGGTGGATTTGGAAGGACAATTTTATCGGATATTTTAAAAGCAAGTTGAATGCCTTTTGTGTTGTGAAATGAATGGAAAAGCAGGAAACAAATATGTAGGAAATTTCGTATAGAATTCCAATTCACGTTCGTTTATATATTGGAGAATCAATCCGAGTTTTTTCGTTCTCTATTTGTCTCTTTCTCTCTCCCTCGCACTGTTTATAGTTTGTTGAGGGAGAGAAAGAAACAGAGAGAAAGTTGGAGAAAGGATGGTGGGACAAGGTGAAAGTGTTCTTCGAATCCCAAGTTTAAAAAAAAAATGTTTTTGGGCTCCATTGGAGAAATTTGGAAAGTGGGGAAATATCACTATATAGAGTGGAAAATCTGAAAGCTGTACAAATTTACTCAAAGCTTAAAATTCGTTAATGTTGAATTCACTTTCACATTCGCAGAGAAAGCAGAGGAAAAGCAAAAGCAATACATGACACACAAAAAAGAGTCACGAAATTCGAAATACAGTAAGGCATGAAATTAATGAAATTTCCACTTCGAATTTAATTACAAATGCTTCATCACTCTACTTTCGTTGCCTCTGAATTTCTCATTCCTTGAACTGGTAGTGCTACTGGTTAAGACTAAGGATAAGAGTGTGAACACTGTGAGTTGTGAGTTGTGAGAGCATGTCGAGTCTCAAGTCGAGTGTGTCTGTCTGTCCGTCTGCCTGTCCTTCTGTAGCATTCGGTACATATATTCTATATGTGGAGAAATAATGGCGGAGTTTCGAGTCTTTGACTTTGAGAAGGAAAATGTAAAAGATTTCTTGGAAAATTCTGTGGTCCCTGGAGAAAACATGATCTTCTAGATTAGATTCTTTTCCAGTACGTTGAAAAACTTGTATCGATTATGTTAAAACTCTGACTCTGACTCTCTACTCTGTTTTGTGTACTGTTGTGTGTGTGTGTGTGTGTGTTTGTGTGTGTGTCGTTGTATCCGGTACTGGCTGACTAGGATTTTGCCAAAAAAGAAAGGCGAAAGTCGACACACAAACAGACAAACAAACACACACACACAAACACAAACACTGACATTCTCCTTTATTCATCTTACTTGACTAGTTTTACTAGGAAATATGTGCTCTTGGAATTACTATAGCTATAGAGGGAGTGAGTGAGAGAGAGAGAGAGAGAGAGAGAGAGAGAGAGTACAGTTGTACAATGTATTATTTTTTTAATATTATATATGTGATGCAGGCTGCTGTCGGAGCGAGAGCGGTTTAGCGGGGTGGAAGTGAAAGTAGGGGAATCAAGTTTGGTACTGGAAAACAACCGGGAAACTGGAAATGTACTTGTGGATTGCTGTCAAACCTCAACCTGGATTCGTAACTACACGTTCTGGAATTGATGTCTCATTTCAAAGAGGATTTTACACAACATAATATTTATCTACAATGTCTACTCCTTGTACTTGTACTCCAACTCCAACTCCATTATCTCTCCATGTTGACTTTTGATCCAATTTATTATTATTACTATGATTAGACAGACCGTCCCAAAGCCATCAAATCCAAATCCCACTACATTATTCAAATTACATTCGTCTCCTGCTGTTCTTCATCATTTAATTTGACTTTCCGTCATTTCATCAAATGTTGGAGCTTCTTTTTGTCAAAAGGAAAACAAACCCACGTTCGTTCCTATTTCACATCGTACAGTGACATCAAAAACATTCAAACTTGACTCATGTGTGTAAACAATCAAAGGCTTTACGGATGTTTCAAATAAAAAAATTTAAAGTATGCATTTTTGGAGCTTCTGGAGTTGGAAAAACGGCAATAATACAAGTAAGCGGGATTATCTTTTTGTCTCATTGTTTAATTGACTTTATATATATGTTTATTCCAATCATTTTATGATAATATTTTTCATTTGTAGCAAGTTGTTTTTTTTAATATTATTGTTCGTATAAAAAAAGGGTAATAGTTTGAGTTTGAGCTCATATTGTTCAAGTTGAGAGATGGAGGGAAAGGAAATAGCCGGAGGGAGAGAATCCAAGAATCCAAGATGATTCAAGGGATTTTCCTTGTGTGTGTAGAAAGGAAAGCGATATTGATTTAAGCATATAAGACTTAAGACGGCTGACGATTTTGTTTCGTTGGAGTGATCCGTATAGAAAAAAGGAAGAGGAGAAGAAGAAGGAGAAAAAGAAGGGAGAGAAATGCAATGTGAATCAGATCGTGCCCTCAAGTACTTTTTTTCACATTATAAGGCAATCTTTTCCAGGTTATTACTGTGATACTGAAAATGTATTTAGTTCTGCTTAGACACAGCACAACAATATGGAGTTGAATGTCGAAGGGAATGGGTAAAATGCTCACAGGATCATTAGTTTTTTTCTTCTCGTCTCGTCTCATACAAGTTGTTGGATTTGGATTTGGATGGATTCATAATTCACAATATGGAATCCAGATGTATAGAAAAGGAAGAACATTAGATAAATACAAAAGGGAGGGAAGTGAAGGGAACGGGAAGGAAGGAGCTGTCAATGAAAGTAGAATGGAAACAGATTGTATAAGATTATATATCTTATGTAGGATGTTCAGACGCGGAATCCTAATTTTCTAGAGAAAGCCAAAGGCCATTTATGTGATTTTTGTTCCCTTCTCACACTTTCTCTTCCCCCTTTTCCCCCTTTTCTCTTTCTTTCTCTTTATTAGTCTTTATACTGAGGCGTTTATTAGGAGCGACAAGGGAATTCCGCCTGTAAAGAGTAATATAATGAGTAATATAATGAGATAGTCATCATCATCATCATCATCATCGTCGTCATCTTATCTGTACTGTCGAGTAATCGCCTTGTCATTGCAATCAAAATCAAAATGAAATATTTTATGATTCATTCATAATCATAATCATGACCATCAGGACTTTCTCTTCTCTCCTTTTGCCCCATTCCGCAGTCAGTCCGTACCGTACATTGTACACGATTGTGTAGGCGTGTTGGAATGAATGGTGTGTTGTGGGGTCAGTAGAGATAGAGTAAATGAAAAGGAATTTGTGAATTCACATGATGAATTTAAATGGTCCATTTCCTCCCATAAGATATTTATACGATGGTTGAGAAGGAAGCCCAAGGGGGAGACAGACTGTCATTCATAAAACTGAGTAGGAAAATCACGGGGAATGTACTAAGTTAGTAGGTGCATAACACAACAACTATGTCCACAATGTCCTACATATGTATTTACACACTGTGGAGGCGGAGGGATTCGTATATTCAAATATGTACGATACATCTCTACTGATATGGTTTTACATATGTATATACGATACAATTTCCCTACATATTTGAATTTGTATGGTTGAGTTCACTTGAGGACTGAGATAATAATTTATGATATTTTATCACTGGCTTTCCTTCAGCTTCAGGGCTCCTTTCCATGTTTGCATAGTCCGGCCTAGAATTCTAGAACTACAGATACAGAGGTAGAGCTACACACGAGAACTGTCGGGACTTTCGTATACATTGAATATTTCTATACCAAACAGAGAGAAATCTTATGAAAAAGGAGAAGTACAAGAGCGATTAAAAATAATTGGACTTTATTTCCAGTATTACTTCTTTTAATTTCCAAAAACTCTACACATTTCCTTAACCAGGGAAAAGGGAAACAACTTGTTTTTCTCTGGAATAAAGACTAAAGAGAAAATGAGATTACTTTCGTTCTAGTTACTTTCACTCTAGATTATTTTTTTTTTTTCGAGGTGAAACTTGTTGTGATGATTTTAATTGAGAAATATGTGTGCAGGGCAGTGTGAGAGAGGATGTAAAAAACGGAGGGGTTTTCATTTGGTATATGTACGATATAGGTAAATCTACATCTAAAGGAGGAGAAGTATTATAATTGAATTGCCTGAGGGATATTTGTATTTGTATATGTCAAACAAATCAATGCTTGCATGTGGTTGAGTAATTGTTTGACAGCGTATAATATATTCCTCGGTAGGAATTCGAATGTGGGGATAGGAAGTAAAAAAGTAAAACATGGAATAAATATATAACGTATGTATGCAATGCAATGCAATGTTTTTGTGAGATTTTGAAATTGAATTACAATATTGTAGCAATTCGCAACGAATATTTTCCCTGAAGAATATTGTGCAACGGTGCGGCCTGTGGTGCATTCACAAACCGTGATGCTTGACAATCGAGTTTACCAGTTGAAGATTTTGGATTTGCCTCCATTGACTTCATATCCACCGAATTCCCTCGAAGAATGGAACAGTGGGGTTTCTCTTCGAAGTGCTTCAGCCTACCTTCTGGTTTATGATGCCTCCAACTTAGACTCATTTCAACATGTGAAAGCTCTGAAAGAACAAATCTATGAGTCCAGAGATATGCACAATGTCCCCGTTCTCATCGTCGCAAATAAATTTGATTTGATTGCTTCAACAGCCTCCACAAATTCAAATACGACGTCCTCGTCCAACTCTGCCCCACAATCCTCGGCCAGTTCATTAGAGTCAAGAGAGCGAAGGGATATTTGCTCCATGGTGCGAAAACAATGGAAATTATCACATGTAGAATGTAGTGCGAAGAATAACTGGAGAGTCGTTGCCCTTTTCAAAGAGATAACTCGACTGTGTGACATTCTGGAAACGAGTCATGCCAAAGAGAATATTCATCTCTCTCATATTGACAATAGTTTCCATCCTCTCCATCGGCAAAAATGTGCCATCAGTTGACTACACCCTAAATTATTCTCTTAGTAAGTACATCAATTCCCCAACCTCCAACCTCCAACAACAACAACAGCAACAAAAGTCCAACACCCAAGAGCAACAGTAAAGTTGCCCTAAAAAAACTACCCGAAACCCAATGAAATCATTGCAGAGTTGCAGAGTCGGGTTTTGTAACTCGGACGAGTGAACAGCACAAAACAAAACAAAATATTATACAGATAGTGCCAGCAATACATGATAATTAGGCTACAATCTACACATATAAATATATATATGAACAAATACTTAGTGTTTAGAGTACCTCACCTCCAGTCACCTCCTCCGATACGATCCGATACGATACGATACGAAGAAAGAATAAATACAATGAGAGAGGGACGAACGAAGACGAAAAAAAAGGAAGAAAAAACGTCCTTTCCATCATCCTTCATGATCACTCTTCCTTTCTCTTTCTCTCTCTCTCTCTGACTTGAACCTTTCCCCCCTTTCCTCAATTCTACAATAAAATGATGAACGAGCGAGTGAGTGAACGAACGAGCAAATGCTATCAAATCCCAAGTCCAATGAGACTTTAGCACAATGACTTACACAAAAGGCAAAAAAAAGTAATGGCAGTAAACACAATAAACGGAAGAGATGGAGAAAGAGAGAGAAAGGAGAGGACGACGAGAACGAGAATGAGAACGAGAATGAGAACGAGAATGAGAACGACAGCAAAAACAACCAGGACTTTGGACGAGAAGAGAAAAAAAGAATGTATAAACGGAAAGTCTCTTTTCTCTCGCTCTCACTTTCTCTTTTCTTCTCTCTCTCGCTGTCAATGTTCAGTCCTGAACTGTATTGTCTCCGAATTAAATATGGTGACAACTTATGTATAGCATAGAATAGAATAGATAGAGTATAGATGAGAGACGACGACGAGTTACGTGTCCGTATGATGATGATAAATATCTATTTGATTTATACTGGGCAAATCGAATGATACAAAAGAATTACTATAAAATATGATGCGATGTATGAATATACATGAGTACTTGCACACATACACCACACACACCTTCTACAAATGATGCATGTCTCTCTCTTACCTTACAACCAACACCAATAACCAATATATGCATGTATGTATTTATATCGTATATGTTAATTATCATAAGCTTATTTGGTCTTTCAATTCAAAATGCTCGTATGTATAAATAACAGAAAAAAATATATATTCAATTATATTGTATACATCAAAATAGATTATATTTGCAAACAGAAATTTTACTTACCTATAAAACAAAACACAGATGATGATATTAAAACTGAGCTCATTATTGTACTTTGTAGAGATTTTAGAGAGATTTTAATCATGCGGAGATTCAATCAACTCGTTCCCGTTCCAGAATTACACACAAAATACTTACAATTTAGTGTATTTAGGTAAAAAAAACATGTATCGACAAGCATTTGTGTGCATAAAATAGTAATACCTATAATTAATTGTAAATGCAAAGGACAAATTATAAATATTTATCTTGAACATGACTTTAGTGAGAGAAATTGTGCACAAAATTAAGTATATTTCTTTGACAAAAAAAAAGTGAATCCACAAACAATTGAATTATTTAAGAATTTAATGTTTACAGGCGTATGAATACATAATATACGAATTGTACGTACGAAGAAGAAAAAAAAGAAGACGAGGGTATAAAAAATGTAGTATTAGAAATATATCTATATATATATATATAAATGAGCACAATTGAATGTTGCATACAATTGAGAGAGTACGAAATTAGTTGATTAGTTGTTAAAAATTCATATTCATCGATGAAAGGAATAAAAAATCCCAACCCGAATGATGTATAGAATTAAAATAAACTGAACGGGGCATTTATTTGTGTACATAAAGTATATATTATCCATATACTTGAAAGTAAGTAGATAAATGGATGATGAAAATGTGTGTGGATTGTTTTCATCGTGATTGTGATGAGTATCAACATATTCTGTGTGTATGTATACCAAAAATATATAATTAGCTTTGAAGGCAATTAGATCACCCACCACGATACGATACAATGTAAAAAATGATACCTCAAAAAAAAAAATATAAATAAATATTTTGTGGCTCACACACACACACACACCTACTGAATGTTAAATGTTTAGAAATTAGAGGCTCAAATACATTGTAAGATTCAGATATTAATGTGATATGATATTGAAATATTATATTATTACAAGAAAAACATAAAAGAATGTGTCAAAACGTCAATATATTGTATGTACAGGCTACATTGATAATTGAAAAACAAATTGTGAATCATAAAGGCATCTCTCTCACCACAAACGTTGTATAAAGTCTATACGATATATACAAAAATATGGAAGTTAAACATTATGCTTTGAGGTTTTCACTTTCCTTTTCCTTGTTCATTTTGTACAGATATAATGCAGATTAAATTCTGTTTAGAATACAGTCATGCACTGAAAAACTGATACTGTATTTACTTTCCCAAATTCACAGGCTCGATTTCCCTGTCACTATAATACTAATTACTAATTACTAATTCGCAATTGAGCCACTAAGCAGAGCACATTTTGATTTGTTTAAACTACACGAAGACACTGTAAACAAGAGAGAGAAATAATGATGCCAGTCAATAAATACACAACAATATTAAATATATATAATACGTATATATGTATTCAACATGTATAATCTATTATATAACAAGTGCTATTTGTTTGCATTTGCAATAAAAAAAGTTTAAAAAGTAAGAACGGCTTTGACATGAAAAAATGTCCATCATTTCTCCTTTATTTGAATCAAATTTAAGTACTTATCATTTTCATTTCATTTAATGTTCTACTTTACGCGTTGTAGTTGAAGGGACTTTCTGCCATTTACAATCCTCTATTATTATTTTTCTTTACAGTGACTATAAGTATTACAGCTGGAAATAAAAAATAAAAGTACGGGAAAAGATCTGCCCTGGTATACAATCGCCGAATGACCAATGAACCACCGTCGTCGTCTATATGTACGATACTGTAGTTACTCCACTCCAGATTTAATGAAGACGCACATTATAAAGTCTCCAGAGTCAAAAGTTTTGACTTGAATTTTTATCTATTTTCTCTCTCTCTCTCTCTCTCTCTCTCTCTCTCTCGTTCTCCTCATCATCTATTTATTGCGTATGTATATATATGGACTCTGGAGAGGATGAGGATGATTTTGAGTTTGCTTGAGGGAAAAGAATGAAAGTTTTACATGTAAAATGGATCATCCTTGATTATTTATTCCCCACATTCTCTCTTTCTTACTACACGTACAAAACTTTTTACATGTTGCAAAATCCCTTCCTCCAAAATTTGTAGCATTTTTTTTTTAAATGATTATATCCATTGTGTAAACATAACGGAAACACGACGTTCCTCTGCTCTCCTCCCTGTGGATGTGGACAATGGGAATATCTTATGTCGATGGTGGATGGGATGCCGAAATTTGAAGGTAAAAGAAGAAAAATCTGGTGTGGAGGTTCCCAAAATTTCGGATTCATTATGAAATTACGTATACAGCTATCTGTATGAAGGGAAGGAAGAATGGTGGAGGAACGTGAGGATTGTTTGAGAGGCTTTTCATTATTCATTATAAATGTTGAGAGGAGTTGCGTGATAAGGTCATTTCACATGAAATGAAATACATTGTTTGGTCTGTAATCATTTTTGTTTTTCTAGACATTTCTCTTATGTACGTGAGCGAGTGTGTGTGTGTGTGTGCTGTACAAAGTACAACTGTAAAATAAATGAAAAGGGATGAGTGGGTGGGTGGCTGAGAAAATTGGAGTTTGAAAAGTCAACAGAAGATTATTATAGAAAGAAGGAGGATGAGGACGGAGGAGGCTTTCCGTGTGTTGTGTTGTTGACAAATGTTGGCTCAGACGAGAAAGTTTTGTTGTTTTCAGTTGAGCAGTTGTAACTGTAGTTGTACATATTTAAACTTCTCCTGTAGACCTCTTTAATAAAAATATGTATATATAAAAAAAGAGAGAGAAAAAAACATTCAGATCATACGTAAACATAAAACTTGCATACACAGATATATAAATACGGTGGACTTGTTTATGTGTAGCACATTTTGTATCGTACATTTCTACATAATTACGTACGTGAACGAGTACATACACACACATTATCCCCCAACCCCCCGCCTCCCCATTTCTCTGTCTTTTAGTACTCATTCATGGACAGAGACATTTATCTACGCAGATCAACTCCAGCCCCATTTCATACTTACTAATTCAAATTAAAAGTTGTCCTACACAACCATCATAATATTGTAATACTAACTTAATTGGTTTTTCATTTTTTTTACCATGCTCATTCAACTCTCTCTCTCTCGCTCTCGCTCTCTTTCGTCGTAATTTTTGTGCCAAACGACCGGGATCTTGCCAAACAAATATGCAAAATATCTCCAATGATGAAGGACAAGTATTCCTACAAAAAATTTCTACATGGCTTTCATATCTGTAGAAACTGTCCAGTTTTAAATCTGTCTGTCTGAGTCTCATCCAATAGATGATATTTATTCAAGCAAGGCGAACTATAACTCTGTAACTCAGAGAGAGAGCGAGAGAGAAAGAGGGGAAAGGTAAAGTGAAATACCCAGAGAGACTTGAATGGATTTACGTATGGATGATTTGGGGTTTACGTTTCCAGTGAGGACTATAAACTTTTGGACGTCATCAGAGAGTTTTTCTTGTTGTATTTCCTCTTTTATATATTTTTGCATTGAATGAGAGAATCTCTCTCTAGAATCTATTTCTATTTCTATTTCTATTTCTATTTTGCAAACTCTACTCACTGTGGAATTGTGGATGATATTGCTACAGTGAGTGAGTGTGAGTGTGAGTGCAGAGTTGCAGAGAACTCACAGTCAGTTGTCTGGGACAACATTTGAACATTTGGAAGAAAAAAGGCCTTCGCGTTGGCGTTGAACCGGATACTCAGTGCGATACGATACGATAATAAAGTTGTCTCTTTTCCCTTTTGTACCGGTATACTCTTGTATACGGTTGTATACGATACAGTAGACAGTAGAAAGTAGAGATAGAACATTGTCCACATTTTGATATTGCTTCTCCCTTTTCTTTCTTCCTCTTCTCCTTATCCATTTCTTTGTCAAATACTCTGGATTCTGAATCTCTCGACTCTATGCTGTCCATCCTCTTTCTCTCTCTCTCTCTCTCTCTCTTCATTGATACAATCTTTTACTCTTATTTCTTTAATAAAATGAATTCAACTACTTACTGGTACATGCTTTGTGTGGAGGAAAACTTGGAATTTAAATTGAGACTCAAGTCAAGATGAATTTCTGATTCCGATTGCATCTGTTAGCGACAACTTGTTTACTTTCTATTCAATTTACAAACTGAGTTTAGAACTCATCCAGTTGAGTAACTGCAAATGGGAGGAAGAGACTGTCATTTTTGGGTTTTATTTATTTATTCATACTACTTTACTCCTCTGACTGGGCCCTCCGAGGGAAATATCTGTACGTGCACAATGAGACAGACATTTCTATGTATTCTATCAATTCTACGCAAAAATCGGAAGCGCTAACGATAAGATTCACAGATTCACAGATTCACATGCACGCAATGAACTTGAAATGATCCAACATCCTTCCAGTTTCGTGGAGCCTTTCAATTGTCAAGAAATCAAGAAATTGGAAATAAATATATAAACTATGAACTATAAAGAAAGTCACATCCAAATATAAGAACAAGAGATGAAAATACAGAAAATCCAAACTAAAACTAAAGTTTTTAGCTAAAACCTATTGAACCGTTTCATTTATGATTATGATTATGCAAGGTCTGTGTATTTTGATTTCTCCCAATTTACAATGACGAATGGCTCTGTCAATACAAAAACTAAGAAAGGAGCGAGCGAGCGAGCGAGGAGAGTCTGTGAAATACTCGAGGGATTTGAAATTTGAAAGCTACTCAAGATTGTGCGTGCTCAATTGTTATCAATATTAATAACTGTATTTACAATTTACGCTCGGAATAGTCTGCAAATATCCACATCCTTATCAATTGTAAATACAGAAATATTTGTCAGAAATGACATGAACACTGATTTTATTTGCATATTTTTATTATGGAGTTTTTACCGTTACCTTTTCCCCCTTTCTTACAATAATAAAATGATACTCGAACTCAAATGCTCAAATTCAAACTGTTATTCTTTTCCATGTGATGTGAGTACAGGAAACTCAAGATAAACAAGAATATAGAGAAGGTCCTCAAAAAAGGATCAACGGTGTAAAAGCGTAAGTACGTGCGTGAATGAGTTCTTATACGGATGAACGGACAATGCTTCATGTAATTTCCTCATTCATACAATTTGATTAAAGAAAAACAGTTAATGTCCCAAAGAGAGAGACCGATAGAGAGAGATAGATATGTAGATAGAATTGAAAGAGAAGGAAATCTCTTTACTCACACAGTTTGTCTGCTCTCTAACTGGGAGCAATTTAAGGTACATCGTGTAATATAATTGTGCTATAAGCTATAATCCAAAGCTATAAATATCTACGAGATAGAATATTTTGGTATAGGGATAATCCTCAGAAAAATATGGAATGACGGGACAGATGAAATTAACAAGTATATGAAATTTGTGGAATTTATATTTCATTTTCTCTTTCTCCCTCTTGCACTACATGATTCGAGTCTCTCTCTCTCACTCTCTCTCTTTCTCACTCTTTCTCTCTCCCTCTGTACTTTGTACACGCATAATCTCTATACTAACTGTGCTCTGCCTACAGATACTCCCATGTCGTAGCCCGTCTCCCATAAATACAGATAAATATGTACAGGAATAAAAAAAAGGCTAGAAAGTGTGTGGTTGTCTATGCTGCATATGTGTGTAGGGAAAATGGGATATACTTTAAAGCCCGGTTCGGGTTTCGGGTGGTGGGTGAGAGTGGGATTTACATACTCGCTCGACCATATGGAACATGGATGAACGGCTATATACTTTTCACGGATCATAGTCCTACGTGGAAGGAAAATCATATATAGAGAATTTGAATTTGAATTTTTATCTGTGGCAATGGGGAAAAAAACTCAAAGTTGCACTGTATTTACTTTACTTTGACTTCCTTTAATTTCCAATGCGATGGAGTGTAAGTACACAAGTACACACACACACACACACACACAAAGACACACAGACATAGGCCATCATAATAAAATAAAGCGTCTGCTAGAATGTATATAGAAAATAGAAATCCATATGTGTTTGTGTAGACGAAGTTCTTGTTGAAAATCTACATGGATTGTGTAGAGAATTCTGTGCCAATGTATAAACTTGCAAAAATGCTGAGAGTAAAAATAGCAATGGGTCATGCCAAAAAGTGAACTGGTTGTTCCTGATTCAATATTCATCTGGTATAGCTTGCGCATTCAAAAAACTCACTACACGGTATACCGTGTGTGTTTGTGTGTGTGACAGAAAGTTAACAAGAGAGAGAGAGAGAGAGAGAAATAGAGAGAGACTTTCATAACAGCTTCCCTTAACTCAGATTATACATTTTATTATTATTATTCATTCATGAAGAGATACGCTCTATTCAAATAGAAAAGGCCTGGAGCTTTTCTTCATTTTTTTTGTACTTTTTTCTCCCGTCTTCCACGTATAATATACATTAAAAAAGAGTCAAAAAATCTTACCTAAAATATACGTACACAACAACACATTACACACACATACATTTACCTGTAAACCATAAACAACATGGATTTCATCTTGATAGGAAAGTGATTTTTGTACCATCAGAACACGAAAGAACGTTCAACATTTGATATCCGTTTTTTTTCAACTTAAATCCAAGAGTAATTGAAATTCAAACTCAAAAACTCTGGAATTGAAATTGTGGTTTAAAGAAGAAGGAAAAAAAAAAGATTTTCAATTCCTCTACACACACAGATAACAGATAACAGACAGGCAGACATATATACGATATATACACATATAAATATAAATACAAGTACACGCTCACTCAAAACTCAAAAAAGTTCCACAAAAGAATTCTGGGCAGATTGGATTTGGATTGGAACGGTTTTCCTGGAGGTAGTCACATACAATAAAAAACAGAGTATCGTCTTTCAAATAAATCCTCTTTCTTCTACAGCTATTAACGTAGTAGTGGTACACACGCCTTGGTCTAGTCTATAGTGGTTGGTAACGTCTTTTGGATATGCCATTCATTCCTCCAAAAACACCGGAGAAACCTCCTCCCTGGGTCAACAGGGGCTCCAGTCAACAAGTAAAATTGCATCTAATCGTAACCCTTGAAAAACAACTCTCTCCTGCTTTTCTTTTTATTCCTTTGCTTCCGCCGATGCATGATGTTTTTTTTATATATATAATATGTATATATATATTTATTTTTTTCTTCTATTTTCCCCCTTCAATTTTTTTTATCAACTCTCGAAATCGAAATGACTCTACAAATTAATTTTTTTTATCTATGTACATATATATTTTTTCCGTGAAAAGACCGAAAAAGGTGTGGTAATCAATTTAGTTGGCTCAATGTTTTTTCTCTCTCTTATTCTTATTCTTATTGTATTTCTCTTATTCTATTTGTCATGTCGTTTGTTTGGAACTACTGATATATAAACAAGAATCAAATCTTTGTATATAATATATGAGTACTTCTCATTGAGACTTTCAATGCAAGTTGTGAAAATACAAGACAAAAGGAAATGTCATTGTACACTCTAAAATCTCAAATTAGATTTGCATGCTCATGTTATGTAAATTGTAATGCAAATGCATATGAAAATGTACTTTTCTAATACTTTTTTCAAATTATATGACAATCAATTAATTGTATCTGTAGTTACTTATTGTGATAGTGGAAATGGAAATTCGGAATATCAAATCCAACACACAAATGAACTCAAATATGTATATATCATTTCTACTTTAGGGAGCAGACGTTCCTTGGAGACGGACTAATAATGCGGTTCCTGGGAAACTCAATTTACTGGATAAAAATCGAAATTCACCCGATCCGCCTTCCAGTCCATCATCAGCTTCTCCTCAACCTTCAAAACCCGGGACTTCAAAATTACAAATCAATCTCAAGTCTGTGAAACAACCATCCGAACAACCGGCAAATGCAAATGCAAAGGCAAATGTGAATGTCCCAATAGCAGTTCCCATCACTCCTCAACCCACAACTAAAAAGAAGGAAATTAGTATACCAATTAGTATCATCAAAGAAGTCTCCAAACCTCCCGTCAGCAACAATAATTCAAATAACAACAGTAGTAGTAATAGTAAGTCCAATCAAGGTCTCCCTCCGCTCGCCTCTCCAGCAGCCGTCAATCACATCCCCATTAATAGAAAGGACAAGGAATTCTCTGTCCCCATCCATAATTTTAATATAAATCCAAATCCAAATAAACCTGCTGTAGAACAATCATCAAACAACAATAAAATCAAAACAACTCAAAATCATAACCAAATTCCTCTGGGAACAAACAAAAAAAATTCACAACAACCCGATCCAACACCACCAACACCAACACCAACACCAAACCCACCATCATCCTTTTCATTAAAATCATCCGAGAAATTGCGACAGACTCCACCCACTCCTGTCCATGTCATCCCCATTCAACAATCTCCTGAGAAACCTGAGAAACCCGTGACTCAACGACATTTAAAACCCATCGAACGGAAAAATTCGACTAAAAATCTAATCAACAAGGACAAAGATAAAGATAATAGCAGTAGCAGTCCAGCACAAAACAACAACAGCAACAAGATGACCCCACCCAAACCACCTCCACCCCCTCCACCACCTCCAGGAATGCCTGGAATGCCACCACCACCGCCCCCACCCCCACCAGGAATGGGGGGATTGCCACCTTCTGGACCAAAAAACCCGGGTAAGTCATCCTTCATCATTTGACCATTTGTTGGAATTGTAAAATGATGACTCCATAGGTGAACAAAACACTGACCAACTGCAAATTCAACATTTTTTGGTGTATTAGAAGGTCAAAAGTTCAGGAAATGTACCAAATGAGAGATTTCTTACACGTACCGTTGTGATGAATTTTCGATTGAGTGTAAAATATCCATAGCCAGTGAGTTTTGTGTTGGCAGTCAAAACTTGATTATAAAGTCGGTCAACCTGGACAATCCATATATAGAAAATAGTTATTTATACATATATATATATATATATATATACGTACGATAGGAAGAAGAGTACATTTGAAAAACATAAGGACATTGGGGTTGAATACATATAGAAAACAGAAATGTTCAAATATTCTCAAGGTTTATCTAATTTGGAATGGAATAGAAGTGAGACAATTCTATTAGAGAATATAGATAGTAATAGAACTAAGTATAATACGATAGAAATGAACAATACGCTCGGATTCACATATGGGAAAAGTACAAGAAGAAGAAAGAAAATACAAAGCGTGAAATGATCAATGTGCCTGTCTGCACCCTGCAGACAGCATAGAATATAGAATAGAAAATATATGGTCAAGTCATAATTATTATTATTGTTGGCATTCGTATCCGATAATTTTCTTGAAAAGATTTTCCCTCAACGAATAAAAGAAAAAGTTGAGGAGGGAAGCGAGCGCGAGCGAGAGTGTCGGAATTTCGAATGAATACAAGAAAATAACTTGGACGTAAACAAAACAAAAATGTTTTGAGCGAGGCCAGGGCCACAGAGAGAGAGAGCGAGAGAAACAGAGAGAGAGAGAGAGGAATAAAACTTTAGTGGATTCGTATTCACGTCATGTAAATTTGAGGCTTTTATTCTAATACAAGGTTTGAAACAAGTCGTGCAGGATGCAACCAATGAATATACAATGACGAATATTCTCTTTCTCGTATTTTCAATGGGGAAGAGAGAGGCAGAGAGAGAGTGGGGGGGGGGGGCAAACGGGGATATGAGACCAAAAGTGAAAGTTCAGCATCCCAACATGAACGAGAGAATATTCACGACGAGGCAGGAAGATTCGCACATAGTCGACACATGCATGAAAGCACATACACATGTTTGTATTGAAAATGATTGCATTCTTTTTCATAGGAAATCGAAAGTTCTCTCTCTCTCTCTCTCTCTCTGCCTTGTTCACTCTCTTAGTTGGATTTCTTTCTCGCCAAGAAAACCAAGAGTAAATCATACAAAAAAGTAAGCTGAGTAAAATTATTCCCCTTTGAATTCAAATCCTTTATGGAAGTTATAAATTATCCCATTTAAATGGATGTTAGGTAAAAAGGGAATCATCTATTATTTATAACTCTGAGAGAGAAAGAGAGGGAAATCATGGTAAAACTATTATTACAGGATCCGGCAGTCTACAATTCTGTACATAAATTCCATCTCTTTTTTCTTTTCATTATACAAGTGAATACAGATCATGAGAGTACTAGTTCCAAGGTTACTACACTATACATCAATTCCATTGATGAATGTTGACAACAGTCAACGTAAAAGAAGAGAAGGAAAGAATAGAAGTAAAAAAAGGAAGATGGAACGATTGGATTGGATGTGAAAAATGTGTGTGGAGGATGATGTTGTATTAAGTATAGGACGACATGGGACGAACGAACCTACCAAAAGAAAGTAGAGTTCAGAGGACTCCTCATGTGAATGTGGGAATTGAGAGATGGTGTGTAGACCTTTGAGGGATTCCTCGTTCAGTTTGGTTGCCAAGAAAGCAGACGTGAAGATCCTTGCGAGTGAATATGTCAATGCGTAGAGGACTTCAAAGATAATGAAAGGGTGAGAGTATTTGGTCAAGTCATTCGCCAAGCCAATATACACACGACAGAACAAGTAAAGGATATTACACACAAATGTCGTCACCACGACTGGATTCAGAATCCCATTGGTTTCCTGTGAACAAAAACAAATGTTTTCTCATCATCCTCTCTCTCTCTCTCTCTCTCTCTCTCTCTCTCTCTCTCTCTCTCTCTCTCTCTCTCTCTCACTCTCTTTCTCCCACATATGTATTCATCTCATGGATCAATTATCGACTCGTTTTCATATACTCTCAACATTTCTCTCGTCAGTAATTCACTAGCAATTCATTTATACGGAATGTCCAAGTACAATGAGAAAACCTATAAGAAAACAATCCGTTTATTTTCTATTTATACGCACAGATATAAAATCTTTCATCTTTGACACTTTTGTATTTACTTGAACTCAATTTATTTTCCTCCATTTTTTGTGATTTTTGCACAGTGGGGATATAGAAAAAATGAAATTGAACGACCCCGAACATGACAAGAAAGCAAGCAAAAAAAAGAAACTTTCTCTTTTAAAATGGGAAGCACGAAAGATATTACAAAAGTAATATGGCTGTAAGCTGTGTAGGGCTAATTGACCATAAGACGACACGGAAATTGTTCATTTCCCCCTTCAAATAAATATTAGAGAGAGAAAGAGAGAGAGAGAAAACTTGCTACTGATATATATACAAAAAAAAAGTTGTAGTAGGGATTACGAGGGGGAAATCGATTTGAGATGTGTTATTATGTTTGAGACAGAGCGTATTTTCAATATATTACACACAAACTATGTACATACTGTAGAACATCTATGTACATACGAGTACAAACAACTATGTATGTACATATGGAAAAGGGATAAAAAAAATTGCCTCGACTAATGCCGTAAAGTCCCAATGGAGCTGGCGGAGTATGTCCATGTTGACAGGGACTCGGAGTTGAGATCTTTTGTTGAGAAGGAGTCTAATGAAACCTGCATTGAGTCGTTTGTAGGCAACAGTGAGGACGTAGCTGAACATTAAAATGAGCATATGCAAGTAGGACCAACAAACCTTCATAAAAAACCCTGTTGTGTATTTATCAAAATCATAAAAATCATATTATGATACTGTTTATTCTCAATTTTCTCTGTCTCTGACGACAGTATAGACCTACATATTATTTATGTATACAGTATACAGATATCGTATGTATGAAACCACAAGGAACCGAGACCAACAGAAAAAATCCCAATAAAAAAGATTTCCTCTCTCCGTCTCCGTAGTTTCTTGTTTCTCATACTGGTGAGCAATATAAAATACTTATGGTACAGGAACAGGAGTTGGCCATATAATATTTTGTATTGCTATATCTGTGTGTGTGTGTCAACTCTTACCCATGACGAGGACATAAAACCCAATCCACCATGTACAAACTTCATGTACAACGTAGCTGTTGCCCACTTGCTCCAAATATGAGAGGAGGAAAGATGTAGAAGGAGACGGAGACGGAGACGACGACGACGAGGATTCATTTTTAACTGCTAAGCTGACAAAGTAGCTGGTAGCACCCACTGCAACTAGTAAAATGTACACTCCTATCATCCACCAACATTTACACACCACTTCATCTTTCGCTTTCCTCTCTTTCTCTTCTCCATCTTCTCTCGTCATCATCCCCTCAAAACCAAAAGACTCGTTGGGATTTCTATTGTGGAGTTGCTGGGAATGGGAACTGATGGAAGGGAATGTACAGGAACCGGCGGAATAAGTAGTTTCCCTTTGAGGGCATTCCAACTCATGTTGTTGGGATGTCTTGGAGATAGCACAAGAAGAACGATGAGAATGAGAGAGTTGCGGGTTGTTGGTTGTTGAGTGGAAAAAGGAATTCATTGGATAACGTGGTGGAAGATAGCTAGTGAAATTATTGCTCCAGGAGTCACTTGAAATTGATGACAATCTGATTAGATGAGTTGCGTCTCTCCCCTCTCTACTTTCACCTGCAATAAATTCACAAATAGCTATAAATAATACATTTTCATTAAATTGCCGAGTGACGACCTCAAAGCAACACACAAACACACACACACACACACACACACCGACAGATACACGCAACAACCCACAAGCACTTTGAATTAACATACCGAAATGTAGTTACATGCGTATCTGTGTAGATCATACATATTACATATCGTATATGTGTACATACTTTTATGTACGTGTGTGTATGAGGACTAAAAAGGCTACTCACACATCCTCAAAACTATAAACCATAAAAACATTCTCATTGACGACATTTCCCTCATAAATCTCACGTGGCAAACATGTCAACATGCTGGAAATTTATTATTTATTTATTTATTATTTGTCTTGAATAAAACCAACATGGACAAAAAAAAAGCGTATGGATATATTTTGTTTTGAAATATGATCAGTATCTTAGATTCGTATTCGTATAGCACTTACACACACGTTCCAGGCACTTGAGTTTCTCTTCAAATGAGAACCAGTTTCGAAAGAGTGATGGGAAATCCTTTGACTTTTTAATACAAATGAAGACTGTCATGAGGATCTGAAAGTGGTACAGCACACTGAGAAACTCTTCCACTCCTCTCGTCCAGCTTGATCCATTTTTAAAACTCCGTATGAATTTTATAATGGAACAAACCTCAAAGAGAAATTGAGAAATCCCAAATACTAGTAGGAGAAAAATCCCACAAGTTGCTACGGAATATGATTTATAGGATGATGATGGTGATCCAATATCGGAAGCGGAGGAACTCAAATTGAATTTCAAACCGAATATGTAACCAATTTTAAATAACGGTGAGAGTGACCTGAACGCTTGTGATCTGCCCACTCGTTCCTTACTCCAATCCTTAAAAGTACACGAACAATTTTTGTAGTCCTCCATAATTTTCTTTAGCTCTCTCTAGTTCTCCAACACCCCCCCCACTTTTCGCAAATACAAATATCCGCATGTGAAAGAGAGAAAAATGGGTGGAAAAGTGAATACTTACGAAGGCAAAATTTTGTAACGTTTCTCTCTGTGGAATTCCCAAATGTGAACCGTACGCTTTTTCTTCTTGATCACTTAAACATTCTCTTGACATTCTGTGGTAGTTTGTACTTGTATGTGTGTAAGAAAGAGAGAGAGAGAAAGTGAGAGAGGGGAAAGGAATTGAATTATTTATTCATGAGGGATACACACAGTGGAGCCACACCACAAGCCGACTTAAAGGAATTATGGAATGTAGAATCATTCCAAATTCAACTGATGAACAGGTGTATGTTTATACAAATACAGGGAGAGAAAGTCCCGTCTCCATCTCTATAGCCAAAAAGTCCATGTCTATGTGTGCTTATGTCTGTGTGTGTGGGAACAAGTAAATAGATGGAAATTTGTTCAATATTCTCTCGAGTGTGGATGTAGTTTATTTTATTGTCATTTAAACACGTCTCTGTCCGTATTGTATGAGTTTCTCCTTGGAATTCAATATTCCACAGGATTCTCTCTATGTAAATATACATACAGATATTGAGCGTATCTGTTCTGCAATGTCAGTTGTAAGTCGTAGGTAGTCAAATTCCAACTTTTTTTACCTGCTAAAATAATATTATTGGCTATCGAGGGAAATGTTTCCAACAAAGATGTTAGTGAATCCAAAACGAGGAGACTCATTCTCATATATATATCCATGACCTATTTATACGTTTATGAGTTTAATTGAATACAGAGCGATAGAACGAGAGAGAGAGAGAGAGAGAGAGAAAGAATAAGAGTAAGAGTGGATGGAAATGGAATGACAAACTCTCAGGCAATTTGTATGCATAAGAGGAGAGAGAAGGAAAGAAAAAGTTTTCCTAATGCAATTTCTATTAGTCTCTGTCCAAAACGATATTTTACATACATATACATGATACATATAGGTATATGCAGAGACATGCAGAAGAAGACATTGACAATCGCTTTGTTGAGTTCCTGGGTATTTCCAAAGTATTAATAAAATTGTCTTATTTTTTTAATGTACGTGGGTTGTTCCAACTAGGGGATTTTCCACTAGTGTAATTATATGGGGTGGTTCTCTTGTACTCTTGGACTCTTATACTCTTGTACTTGACTAAGTTGAACCTTGCCCCAGCACAACTAGTGGTGTCGTTATACACTTGTTTCCGTCATTAGTCAAAATTCAAAATGTTATCTTTTCCCTATATAAATATATTTCAAGATGTTTGTATACAAATGTGAATTTTAATGATGACTCTTTTCCTTTATGTATATTGTTCACACAGCCAAATTGCAAAGATTGGAACAGTTGAAGAAAGT
The DNA here is from genome assembly GCA_034699125.1 of Gisinianus flammeolus. Classification (NCBI taxonomy): domain Eukaryota; kingdom Metazoa; phylum Arthropoda; class Collembola; order Symphypleona; family Katiannidae; genus Gisinianus; species Gisinianus flammeolus. Next base: position 109,244 of record JAIUND010000021.1, on the reverse strand, counting down.
CCCCAAAAGCAGACCCGACTGGAATGTCATGATGACGGTACGAACTATCTAAGTACAAACCACCAAGTGTCATTGTGTCAAACTTTTTATTATTAAGAAATCATGAGTTGCAATTTTCAACAAAAAAAGAAAGAAAAAGAAGAAGTAGTATGTCAGCATATTTGAATTGTTCCAATTTATTATACAAAAAAAAGTACTTAAATATCACATGTTTTTTTTCTTCTTGGGACTTTGAAGGAGATTGAGACTGCAAGAAAGCTAAATCATGTCGAATGCAATGATCGAAGTAAACCCATAATTCCTCGTATGAAGTCGAGGGGAAAGGTAGAAAAAATTCTATTAAACTTATACTCTTTCCTTTCTCTTGTTTCCATCGCACAGTCCAGGCCCCAGTGCCATGTCATCATATCATTAGAATATACATTTCTGTCATAAAAACCATTCCTTCCTCTTTTTCCTCCCGTCAAGTCAAAAGTGGTACGTAGTACGTACACATATGAAAGATATCGACTCAAATTTTATGCAATATTGAATTTCTTCCATTATTTTCATACTTACTTGACTTTTTGAACCTCCAACTTTCTTCTTTTTTTCCCCCTTCTCCTTTTCATTTTTTTATTTATGGTGTCTCTGAGAATTGAAAAAAATTCAAATAAATACGTTTCTTTTTCTCCATCATTTCATTTCAGAGAAAGTACACTACAAATAGTATTCAATTTCTCTCCATGTATACCTATATGTATATCGTATTACATATACATCTGTGTATATTTGTAAATTTGTTCTCGTATTCAATACTATGTAATAAAGATATATGTTCTTTTTTTTTAACAAATTGTAAAATCTATAGTTCGTTTTCGACTCTGAAGCGAAGCCAGCAAATAAAGCGGATGCCGTTCACAACAAATTACTCACTCAAATCCAGTCCGGAGTGAGACTAAAAAAGACGCAAACTAATGATCGGAGCAAACCAGTCCTCAGTGGTAAGAAAAAGACGTGTTTCCATTCAAAATTCAATCGAGTCACATTTTTTATCGCCTTTATCGTCTTTCTTGCCCTTTTTTCCGGGGGGAAATGGGAGGGAAAGAGAGAATCAAGTGTGAATAGACAAAAAAGAAAGAAAGAAAGAAAGTGAGGGAAGGAGAAGGAAATGGATGGATGGCGAACAATTGAAGTTTTTTTTCCAATATCTATATGTTCATGTCAAAATGGTGTCCTTGATTTAACTATATACACCCGTGTGTGGATGGCATATACTATAATAAAACAGGCTACTTTTTTATATATAATATATATATAAACATGTATAATACACAATAAACATCTCTGAGCTCTCTCGGTTTTTTTTGTTTTCCTTTCTTTCTGGATATAAAGGTTTGAGAAAGTTCCGCCGGCAAATGACAGTCGAAGAGAAAGATAAAGCTCAAGATGGAGAAGAGCCGCTCAGTCCACACACACACTCAGTCGATGAACTTATTGGTATTGATATTGATGATATTGACACTCTCCGGGATGAACTTCAGTCGGCAAAACAAATGTTGGAATTGGAAATCCAAGCTAAAATCCTTTTGGCCAAAGAGAATCGGGATTTGAAATGTCAAAATATCACAATGGAAGCGAATGTGGATGCATTGAGATATGAACTGAAACAACAACTGTCTCTGATACCATATGATGAGGGGCGGAGGGACTCGAGAGCATTTAAAAAAGATTTAAAAAAATCCAAATCGGGTCTTTACAAATGTCCGTCGGGGATTAAGAAAAGTAAATCCGGATTCGGTGCCAAAGCGGTTGCTTCTGCTGGCAAAGATAAGGAGAGGGTGGATGAGGAGGATGATCTAGAAGAAATTAACGAACTTGAAGAAGAAATCAATGTTCTACGAGGTCAAGTACTCGTCTCCAAGAAAACGGCTGAAGACTGGGAAGCCAAGTGTAAGGAAGCCAGTGAAAAACTTTTACTCGCTCAAGGTACTTAATAATAATAATAATAATAATAATACGATATCTGAATGGAATGACACACAGATACCTTATATATGTACCATATCATAGAAATATTATAATCATGTTATCTTTCCTTCCCCCTATCATAGTATGACATGTTTTCTTCGTGGATGGATATCCATATATTATATTATAATATTATTATACAAGTACAAGAGAGACTCTCCATTACTATAATTCCCTCATTTCATCTTTCCTTATCTTATATCTGTATGTTTATGTTTGTGCACAGGGACATTTGAGGATTCCGAGCAACGTCGTTTGGTTTTGGAAAAGAAAATTGAAAAACTTCAAAACCAAAAAGGTGTTTCCATCTCGTCGAATGACAAATGGACGCAGACCGAAGAACAAATTCTTCAGGGTCGTAGAGTTTCCCGACAACTCTCTACAGCCTCTCGGAAGGCATCCACTGGCGTTGGAGATTCCGGAACGATTGGTGTCGGCGGTGGAGCTGATGCGGATTCTGGAGATGAACCTGAAACAGATGACTCAGATTTGGAGGTGGATGAAGCGACCGTCACTCGAAAGAAAGAAGAGAGGGAAATAAAATTATGGGATAATAAATTGAGGAGTGTCAAAGAGAAGCAGATGGCAAGTAAATTGGAGAGGAAGAGTTTAAAGAATCAGCAGAAGAAATTCGAAGAGGAATTAAAAGAACAGAAACAAAAACATAAGGAATTACAAAAGGAAGTGGATAAAATGGCTAAAATGCTCAAAGGTGGGAATGATGATGATGAGGATGAGGAGTCGGAAGAGGAAGAGGAAGAAGAAAATGAGGAGGAAGAGGAAGATGATGAGTCGGATTCGGAAGAGGAATCCTCATCAGAGTCGGAAGAAGAGTCTTCGTCAGAAGAAGATGACTCGGATGCTGCACATGATGAACGCTTGAATTTATTTAATACACGTGTCAAACGATGGGATAATATTTTGAATGCTCTGAGGAAAGGAAACTATTTACTTCGAGGTAAGGACAATTTTTAGATAAAAAATGATTCCGAGTAGCCATTTAAGATCCTTACAAAACTTCATACTGATTGTATTTTTTTTAGCCAATATTGATCGACTTAAGGATGACTTGGAGGATGTGAGAATCAAATATCACGATTTGGAACACGAGCTAAATACCGTCTTGTCTGATGTATAAAATGGAAAAAAGGAACAAATAAAAATATAATTATATACTTACATATACAACAATAATACATTTACAAAATATATACATACAATAATGATAAGAATATATGTACGATATAAGCATTCGAAATGCCTGCGAATTCAATTGTCTATGCGTGTACACAAATGCATTTATTTATGTTATGGATATCAATCGTTTTCAATTATGTTACAAAAATGAAGAATATGTATACAATATATTGAATGATTAAGTATATGAAAAGCCTACAGGTTACGTCTTTTGTAATGTAGCAAAAATTAATAACTTTATTCTAACACCACTTCAATACTCACTGAATTGTCTCAATAAAAAATTCATTGATGAAATTTACAACAACAAACAAAAAATTCTTCTATTCGATACATACATATACATACTTTAATACGATACTTTTCCTCGTCCCGTTAAACTTGTAGATTTCAGTTTAGTTTTCAATTTATTTTCAACCCATATACAAATAACAAACACGCAGATACGGATACAGACTCAAAATAAAATGAGAATATTCATATGAATATTGACTTACATTCTGTACAGTGAGGTAAAATGAGACTTTCTTCATACTTTCTTACTCAGCTCCTTGTTCTAGATATTTCATTTTATTTGCAAAGGCAATTTATTACTGACTCGGAAAAAAAAACTCTCCCACTTTATCTATCCTCATCAGACAACGAATACACACAGGCTGTACTCTCAAGTTTGTTGACAAGAAAAATGTGAGATGTGAGATGTATAATATACATCATATTATGATGAATTTGTGGAGTGTGTGTGTACCTATCTGTACGATATGTATGTGTGATATGTGTACCTATGTTTGTGAGTGTGTGAACGCGTGGGAAGTAAATTTTTGAACATGTTAAAATTACATTTTATGCCCTATATTACTCTTCTAATGTTATATCATCTCAATTATTTGAATCCACTGAATCCAGTCACCCACACATATTTTATGGGTATGTGCGACTTTCATGGAGTCCACGAACCAAGTAGTTCATGAAACAATGCCGAAATCTATATACACAAGAAATATTCGTCCATTTGACTCATTTTTGCTCTGAATTTCTTCCATATACTATAAAATATAATTTAGCAAGTGCAGTCAAAAATGTTTTATAAACTGATAAATTTTCCCTTCATGCAATTCACTGATAAATTAAGTACAATAAATGTAGTAAAAAACTTTTTCATACAAACTTGATAAAATATAAAATGCTTGAGCTATGGTTTTTTTCGTGTATTACTATTCCATCAATGTTTTGGTTCATATAGGATAAAGAATAGAAAGGGAATCAACAACTTTTTGATATTGTGAAATGAGAAGTAATCGTTCCAAGTTGCCATTGTAGGTACAAATGTGTATATACAGATTGTATATATGTCTCTCTATCTGATCTACAGTGAATTCGGCAAGAGGTGGTCCAATATTCCATGTCTTATATGGTATGGTGAGATTATTATACTTTGAAACTTGGTTGCAACTCAACTGGTACTTAATCCATAATACTATATTTACTGTACGATAATATCGTATATTATACGATGTATGGGATATGGGTGTAAGACCAACTCTACCTATATACAACGGATTCAAATAGAACGCCTCCCTGAAAAACATCCTGGCTTCAACAACTCTCAAACTGAAAAATTCGTCTTCTTATCGTATATATCTGTATGTACATAGGGATTCTCTTATTTTCCGTCGTAGCCAGGCATTCGCGTACAATATTAGCACGGCATTTTTTATTGGTAGAATAACAAAACCTCTCTTCATACTTTTTCCGTAGCAGTTTGGTCAGGGTCTAAAAACCTTTTTTCTTCTCCTTCATTTCACTCAATTCTATACTTATAAATACGTTTTACATATAATCGATTAAGTCAAACTCAAATACATTGTAAAATCATCATACAAATTCCTAGTAATTATTTTTAATGAAATTATTATTATTATTATTATTATTGCTATCGTATACTTTTAAGATTCTTATTAAATAGGCCTTCTTTTAGTTTGTTGACCACTATAAGTTATGTAGAGTTTGTCTATACATCAATACGTCTATACATTTCAATTAGTTTTCAAAAGCATATTCAAATATACCGTACGTGGAACGCAATCATTACTTATTACCCATGACGGAAAAAGGGATATTCTATAATTTCAGCGGAAGTTGTGGCTGTCTTGATAAAATTCTGTGTTCATGGTGCGAGTTGAAAGTTGAAAGACATTGCTTCTGAACTGTTCCACACAGACACAGTGTATACTGACTTTATGATAAATGAACAACTGAGTATGTATAGAATTACATGACATTTCACGTTACCACTCATCAATACATAATTAATATTATAGATGGATGCAAAAATTCTCCAATGTGGAAGAATTATCAATTAATTTGTCCAAACGTACAGTCTATATTCGTTTATACATTATAGAAACGGAGACTATATGGACACGGAACATAATTAAATTTAAGTGCTCGACATAAGAGAAAAAAGTATTACACCCAAAAAAGGAAATGTGTGTATGAAATTATTACAAGCAGAGAGGGAGAGAGAGAGAGAGAGGGGATTTATATACGGATAGATAATGACATGGATATTTGCGGTGAAAAGTTGAATGAGCATGGACAAATTAACACCCAAGTGAATACAGATAGGTACCTAATAACTACTAATAAGCTTTATATGTAACTACAATGAATATGGTACGTACATGTAAATCTAAATATATAGTCTATACAAAGTACATATTCGTGTGTGTGTGTGTGTGTGTGTGTGAGTATATTCCTTTCGGTCCATGTTTCCTTGCGAATTATTATATCTACGTGTGGATTGTATCGTATTGTATGAAACAATCCATATTATATTGTTATTACTCAAATTTTAAATGGATTGATGAGGAAGCGAAGGAAGCGGTATGAGTTCAACGACAGACTACAGGGTTATGCGTACGTAGGTTACGTAGGTTTTTGCTGGCAATGAAACGAACAGAACGAGAGCAAATATTATATGAAATAAAAAAAAAAGCTGCCACACGATTCCTCTGTTTGCTTACATGTACAAAGTGCTAGACTTCCCCGGTGAAACCACACTACTTTTCAAGTAGATTTCCCCACTGTGAAAAGAGAAGGAAGCAATCTAGATACTTGACATACTATTCTCACCTTGTGGCTAAGCTTTGAGTTTTGACACACACACACACACACAAACACACACACACACACACACACACACACAAACACACACACACACACACACACACTCACTTACTTACTTGAGACACAAGCAAAAGTTAGCAAAGCAAAAAGAAGAAGCTCCTCCGAGTAGAAAAGCGTGTTTGTGTGTGTCTGTAGAAGGCACACTATATACACAATTCACATTCAGTTCAGCTCTAAAACTAAAGAGAAACGTAAAGTTTTCAAGAGTGAAAAGTCATAAAGACAATTGTTGCTGTGGAAATTCAAGTCTTCCGAGGAGTGAGTGATATTGAACGAGAGAAGGAGAGACAACTTTTTGAGTTTTAGTGATACTTGCCCCTGGGTGTATAAAGGAGAGTACACGGATCCTCTAGTTATTGTGTTCGTGTCAAGGGTCTATCCTTTTCTCCGAGTAAATATACGGCTGCCTTCACCGTAGGAAATTCGGGGACATTGCCTTATATGGCCGTGGCTCAATCTGTCTCCCAGTGTTGCCGCTAGCACTCTAGCACTTCTCAATCCATGTTCTTACTATTACTACAACTACTACTACTACGTTAATATATACAGCACACTCGACAAGTTTTTTTTGCCCCGCGTGTGTGTATAAGTGTATAATACCTCCTGGTCTGTTGCTTTCACGGGAAATTCTAATTTTTTCTAACGTTCTTTCTATCGTTCAGTGAAGTTTTACTTTTTTAAACTCGTTATTTAATTTCGCAATATCCTCAAAGGATTAGCAGGTATGACATTCTTATTATTTTAATTTCTCTATTTTGTTATACTACTAATTACATACCTATACTACATTAGTGCACATATAACAATGTTTTTGTTTTTAATTAACTAAATGAGTTTCAATACGTGGAAGTTTTACAGTGTTACAATTTTGTACAAATCCCATATTGTGTCTTGTTAATTCTTATTAAGTAATTGCATTACATTCAATTGTATATACACTGGTTATCGAGTATACCGTACTTGGATGCAAAAATAAATAAGAGCTACAAATCCTTCCAAAATATGGCAACATTTAAATAGTAAAATACTAGCTACTATGTGATGAAATTGTGGACACACAATGAGTGCAAGTGTCAAATCGAATATCCTACTATCACTTTCCTCCTTCCTCCTGAAAATTTTCAAGTGGTGTTGGTGTTAATATGGTGCTTCATGACAAAGTCATGTCATCGTTATAATGAACACCTAGGTTATATGTACATGTATATTTAAAACAAAAACTATACCAGCGTACACACACATACATACACACGCACACCTAAGAATAGTACTGACTCATAAATGCTGAGCATGTACCACAGTCATACTAATAAACTTTAAACGGAACGAATTCCATTTCCACGTATTCCTGTTAAAATTTTATCCTTTATGTAGCGAGAGAGATATCGCCGATCCGGCCATGTCATGTTTACAAAATATACAAAATCCATAATAAAATGCGTATCTATAAATATTTGCGTGATAGTTTGTTATCCATCTATATACACCATACTAATGTCCATTATTTCTCCTATCTGTAGTATAGTATTATTTAGTTGTCGAATGTACCAGTGCTAACGAGATCATCAACGTACATAAGTTATATATATTCTCATGTTATGCCTTCATTTGTTTGCTCATTTTACAATCACAATGATTGTATAACGGTTTTGCAAATACGTGTATAAAGTTTAAACTAGGTACTTGGAAATTTGAAGCATTACTCGTGTCAGTGTGACAAGCTATACATTTGCATGGAACGATACGAATGATAGATATTTACATTCAAATAAATACGCTTTGTGTATAGCCCTTTGAAGTTTATCAATGACTTAACTAATCAGGATATGTATATCTAATATGGATATTTTTAACAGACATTAGACTTGCTAAAATGTTTACAATTAAGCTGCAACGCTGATATGTACAATCACTGCGTATTACAGTGAAACAATAAATAAAGTTTCCAGAAAATTTGCACATTTCACGAAAGATGTTTTATGACTTGTTGTTTACTTATTTCAATTCAAAGTAATTATTAGTATTTACAAAGTCAAGCAAATTATTATTCCTTTAATGAACAAATACAGTGATCAATTGTAATAAAATTTAAACAGTAAAACTTAACCAAAGTAGGATAGGTCCTATCAAATCCTATCCTAATTTTAAAAATACGTACATTACATGTTATGACAAAATTTTGCAAAGCTTATAGATATCGTGTGTGTCATTTTATGCTTCATTTATCTCTTGTTCCTCAAAAAATAAAAAAAGTCAACCGACTTGTGTCAAGTACTATCAAAATTGTACAATACGTAAAAAAAAATGTTGCATAAAATTGCCTGAATTATTAGTATACTATTACTGGATTTGAAACGAGTGGATTCAATCTGAAATAAAAGCGTATATTTAAATAGTATACCTATTTAGGACATGTATAAAAACAACAGGTAAAGTCTTACGAAAGAAGACTTGAAATAAAAACAAGAATTCAAAAATATAATAAAAGAACAGAAATTTGAAGACCACTTAAAAATAACGCACTAGGAATTTCAATTTTTATACAAATTGACTTGAATTTAAAACGTAAAAATTATATACATACTTACGTTAATACATTTTGAGGGGTATATATAAAATGTACACTACACCTCCTCTTCATACATCTCATTCTTGATAGCATGGTAATTCTCTACATTGTTATCTGATAATGCCGTTTCAAATGGTTGAGTCCCTGCTGATGAAGGTTCAGAAAGGCTAGCCTTCACAATACGATGAAGGAACAAAATTTTATCCACATAATCAACTTCTAGAGCATTTCTCGTTTGATCCAATTCTGTCCCCAAATTAGTGAATACATACGGCGCCCTTGAAGCAATAGCAGAAATCCCCAAAAATTTTATAGCCATAGATGATAAATTCGGATAGAGTTTCTTATTTGTATGCCACCACGATAATGGATCCGCCGTAACAGCAGGGACTGCGTGATTAATGTATTTTTGAATTTCAGCAGTAGATTGAGATGACGATGTGAATTCCCATTTTTTTCCAAGAATACGAAGTAAATAGCCGGTTAGATTGCCTTTACCTTTCTTTCTCTGAGATTCGCTAGTATCAGAACTATGATGACTCCTAGTTTGAATTCCATTTACGCTTCCATCCCGATTTCTTGATCGTAAAGATTCTATTTTCCCCTTTGGAGCATTTGAGGATGAACTGGGAGTAGTAGTAGCAGTAGTAGGTGTTGTTGTAGTTGTCGTAGTGGAAGTGGAAGAATCGGCAATATCAGTCATGAGAGCATGAGTTGCATCATAAATTGATTGACGTTGGTTATCAGACACAAATTTCAATGCTTTGTACCGTGGATCTAAAAAAGAAAATGTTAAATTGTTGAGAATATAAATGTAGGCATAATACACGCGTGGCAAAATATTTATAAATATAGGCTTTAATTATCTATATTGAAACTTACCCAAAAAGCAACAAATGCATACTGCAGATGAACCATAATTTTCAGATACAAGGTCAACTTGGTAACCATTTTGAAGTGTATCCATTACAACTTTTGTAAAAGACTCTATAACTGGTTTAATTGAGTGTTCACTACTTAAACTTTCAAGGCCTTCCAGAAGTTGATTTCTAATGGCATATATCAGAGGGAAAACAGTAGAGACAAATACTCTATCTTCATCTGATGTCATTTCAATAACGTCGTTCACTGGATCCAAGAGAGAATTTAAGGCTGGCAAATAATCCCATGGGATTTTACTGTCTTGAATTTGTTCAAGGATAGATTGATTTTCTTGTAGAGCCACAACTAGGGAATAAGGATTTCGTAATAGAGTTTCATAGTCAGGTATATATTTGTTAGCTAATTTCAGAGCCACTTCAAAAACATCATATCCAAAAACATCATTGACTGCTTTCTGGACATTGGTGAAACAGAGTTTGACAATTTTATTCAAACAAGGAACAATAAGAACGTCTTCATCCGTTTCCAATTGTTCAAAATGTTCAGAGTGAACAACCATACTCATTATTTGATCCTCTTGAATACCAAATGACTTGACTCCATCTTTGACAGCTGATAAAATATTTGATTTGGATTTCAAAATGGATTTTGTATCATCTAGAATAGATATGTCAGCTGGTACCAGTCTTGTGCAGAGTAGTTTTGAAGTCAATTTGCAGTCGTGGGTAACAAAATGGGCCGTGATGAGTAGATATTTGTCTAAATTATTTTTATTCCATGTCTCGACCGAGACGCAAATATGTTTATCCAATAGCTCTTCACGCACTTTGCTCAATTCGTTTTCGTACATTTCATCAATACACGCTGCTACGGATTTAATTGAGTCTGGAGCATTGTACGATGCCAGTACATATGAAGAATCCACATAGCTGATAAAATTTCTGAAACCATCTCCTTCAATTAGACTTAGTGGTTTCAAGTCTAAAACGCACATGTACGCCAGGGAACTAGAATGGACACAAATGCAACGAGTAATTAAATATAAATAAAAAAACAAATTTCTGAAATATATATATATAATATATACATTATGCTTTTGTAACACGTATAAGGAAAAAAACTCGAAAAGTCATAAACCAAAATAGAGTATCACCGTGAAATCTCCTCATGTTCAAATCCTCGATTACTTTCCCCTTCCAGACCAGCAGCATCAAACATGTCTGAATTAGGCGACAGGCTCTCTTCTTCTAGTTCATGATTTGCATATCCTGTTAGATCGTCGTCTTCTAAATTATCATCATTCCCTTCGCCTTCCATGTTATAATCCTCTTCATCCTCATCCATCTCTTGACCGTTACCGTTTTCTACTGCTGTTATCGTAAGTGGTGAAGTTAATGTACCAGGATGTTTACGTTCTAAATGACCTCTCATTCCAGTTGTACTCCCACCCGGACATTCTAAAAGAAGGGATGACACTCAATTATTTTTTACTTACACAGTACAGACTATAGTCAACAATTTGTAAAATTCAGTTATTAATAATAACTTATTACACATTCACAGTGATTTATATTCATATAGGGGATTGATATTTTTAACTTACTAAATACTTCATTACAAATATTACACCTAGATTTCGGATTTTCTCCTTGTTCGATTTTCAACTGCTCAAAGAAATTCCAAACCTCGCTCGTTTTCTTTCCAATTCTAATTTGTTTGATTTGACCGTCACTTCTGTAATGGACATTCAATTCATACAAGGAAAATTAAATGATGGACACACTCATTTATGTCTGTCCCCTATAAAGTATAAGCTCTACTCAGAAGAGACTATTCTACATTATCAAATTGAATGTTTTATTTATTTACATTGTTTTTCTTCTCTTGAAAACGCCATTCTTCTTACCCTTATGGGTTTTACGAAATTTTTGTATAGCAGGAGCCAGTTTGAAGCTGATAATATCCAAATTGGTATTTCTACACAGCAAAAAAAATCATTTTATACACAATAACCAATATTTAATGGGAATAAGTATTATGTACAATGTACATAAATGGAATATTTCAAGGGAAAATGAAGAATCTTACCCAAAGTCAGTCTTACGTCAATACAGTCGAAAATAACTATCCTTTAATATTGAGTGAATGCAGATTAGTTTATTTTATTAATATTTTCACAATTTCAAACATGACTCAAATGAACTGAAATGAAAAACTACAAAATTTAATAGAATTTTCACTTCGCCTCTAGAATTTTGTGTTTCGGCTTCTGCTGTGTTTGAAAATGCGTTAAATACAGTTTGAACTGAGGATTTTCGCTCGGAAAATATCATGGCCGTTTTGCTCATTGCCTTTTAATTTTTTAGCATATAAATCGTGATCATTTTTATTATTTTAATCAATTTTAACCGTATTAGTTGACATTATACAAAGTGTTACATCTTTGTAATTAAATAGTGTATTATATTTCTCTACCATAATAATTGTACAAAAGTTAAATAGACTCTCATTATAATACAAAATCAAGTTCAAGCCCAACCCTAAAACAACTTAAATAATTTGTGGTTTTTGAAATTCTAATGTAATTAAGTCTTACACACATCCTGTGTATTTAATAGTTTTAAAAAAATATTGTAAAGATTTATTTACTTTAATAGCGAAACCATTACTATGGTTTGACAAATGAGAAATAATAATAAATATTGGACTTTTTCGTAATTGCAAGTGTATATATAGTTTGATGTGTATACAATGTTTACATAACACATTGTAGCTGTTGAATGTTGAATGTTGAATTCATAATTATAATTACTTACTAGTAATAAGTTATTACTTAAGTGGTGTATTTTTACCTGTGTGTCAGCTTGTGAGAAATTATACATGACATTTAGTCTCAACATTTTACGTGTACCATTATAATACATTATTTTACTTGAGTGTGGATAAAGACAACTGTCAAACAAGTGTCAACTGTTGACTGCTGTGGTTTTTTTGTTTGTGTGACTCATTATTTAATTTTAATTTAATTTTTTTAAATACAAATTGCGATCCGACCTCGTCCTGTATATGGACGTAAGTTTTCTAATAAATAAATGCCATACTTATCCTATTTATATGTACGCAATTTTAGAAATGCTATGCTGGACTAGACCACTTGTTGCGCTTGAATTATAAATATTTTGATTCAAGACATAATAAGGATGTATTGTCGAGTTTGTCAACAATACTCTGAAGTAGATGATACTGTTGTAAACTTAATTTGAAACGTTTTTGTGTATTATTTTTGTAGGCTCAAAATCAAGATATGTCTTTCCGTGTGGTCCGATCGAGTAAATTCCGTCATGTATATGGGACAGCATGTAAAAGAGAACAATGTTATGACAATGTAAGTGGAAGCAAGTCTTCGTTATTGGAACTACTACTTACCAATACATTGTATACTATGTTAATTTTCATAAATATATATGTATTCCGTTTCTTTAGATAAGAGTGTCAAAGTCCTCTTGGGATTCCACGTTTTGTGCCGTAAATCCAAAATTTCTTGCAATTATTGTCGAGTCTGCTGGTGGTGGAGCATTTATTTGTCTCCCGCATTCGAAAGCTGGACGAATTAACCCGGATTATCCATTAGTGGGTGGTCATAAGGGACCAGTACTGGATATTGCATGGTGTCCACATAACGATAATGTCATAGCTAGTGGTTCCGAGGACTGTGTTGTCAAAGTATGGCAAATCCCTGATCATGGACTAGCTCGAACTCTAACGGAGCCTGTAGTATCGCTGGGTAAGTAATAAGATGATTAGAACAATAATTCAGTGCTTTCACACTTGATGATAGAATTTTCATGGGGGGGTTGTGTAATAATTTTTTTATTTGTTTAAATTTAGTATTGCATCAACGAAGAGTTGGTCTAGTCCTTTGGCATCCAACGGCTCATAATGTTCTTCTCACTGCCGGCAGTGACAATCAAGTCGTGATTTGGAATGTTGGGACTGGTGAACCGTTGGTACAAATCGAATGCCATCCAGATTTAGTGTATTCAGCATGTTGGAACTGGAATGGCTCCCAGATCGTCACAACCTGTCGGGATAAAAAAATCCGTATAATTAATCCGCGAACGGGAGAAATTGAGGAAGAAGCGCTAAGCCACGAAGGAAGTAAAGGAACACGGGCAATATTTTTAAAAAATGGACTCATATTCACAACAGGTTTCAGCAAGATGAGTGAGAGACAGTATTCATTAAGGGCACCTGATCACCTCGATGAACCAATCGTTATGGTTGAATTGGACACGTCCAATGGAGTGATGTTTCCCTTATACGACGCTGACACTAATCTAGTCTTTCTCTGTGGAAAGGTATATATGTAGTTGTTGGCGTATAGAATATTTTTAACATATTCAATCAGTAGTATTTTGAACGACGTTTGTAAAATTTTAAATCTAATGTATAAATTTTTGTTTGATATTTGATATAGGGTGATAGCGTGATTCGCTATTTTGAGATTACTGCTGAGCCACCATTTGTACATTATATCAACACATTTCAAACACCCGATCCTCAACGTGGTGTTGGAATGATGCCAAAGCGTAAGGAGTTTACTTATTTATTTATTTTTGCATAAATACATCATGACGTTCTCATATATTAAAATTTGTAAAAATTTGTCGTGAAATAAAATAAATTAATGTCATAAATGTTTTGTTTTTGTTAATTAGGTGGTTGCGACACGACATGCTGTGAAATTTCAAGATTTTATAGGTTAAATAATTCAGGGTTTTGTCAAGTAGTCAGTATGACTGTTCCCAGAAAGGTATTTTTTTATTTTTTTACTTTGCTTACTTCATTTACAATGACGTGTTACTAACTTTCAAATATTTCACCTCTTTCCTTTTACAGGAGGTACACATTTTAAGTTAAGTGTAAATATAAATTTATTTATTTTTACAGTCGGAATTATTTCAAGAAGACTTGTATCCAGATACGCCTGGAGATGCTCCTGGATGCACAGCAGAAGAATGGCTTGAGGGTAAAGATCCTGAGCCAACTTTGATTTCCCTCAAGGATGGATATCAAGAGTCAGTAAAGAAAATTTTGAGTGTAAAGAAGAAAGCCAATATTTTAGACAAACGAACATCAAAATCTTCACATTTAAGTGTGGGGTCATCAGCTGGAGATTCCCCTGAAGAAGATGATGACTCCCCTGCTCCAAAAGCAGCCGCCGTCCCTGTAAGTATTATCAATTTTTTTTTTGTAGACATGCATGCACTTCTTTATCATTTGAAATGTATGTTCATTCATTCATAATGTTTGCTTGTTTATTTTTTGTAGCTGAAATTAGTAGAAGAGATGCAAGACGAAATAAGAAAATTAAAAGCAATGATTGTTAAACATGAAAAAAGAATTCGGACTTTAGAAGCACATGCGGGAGAAAGTGAGAAAGCAGGTAGTGGTGGACAAGCTGAAAAAAGTGTAACGGATGCACCCCCTCCACTGCCAAATAGTGAACCTCCAGCAATAACTGTCAGTACGAACTCTCATTCTCCTTCAATGGCCCCGGATGAAGTTTAATATTAACTATAAGCCCTTTTTTCCGTTTTTTTTCTTTTTAAATGTCATTGTAAAAAAGTTAATTGCCTTTTTTTGCTGTATTTTTTTCCGAGTCCGAGATTATCATAATCGCTACACATATTTACAATGCTTTACTACTTATTATATATTTACTTGAACAGCATGATGACATTAAATTATTATATTTTAGGTAATTATTAATTATTATTAATACAATACAATATAATGAACGCATTGCACTACTTTACTATTATATTATATCGTATAATTTATACGATTAACAATCACGAAAAACAAAAATTATGACATACTTATTTTATTCTCTTTTTTTTTAAAAAAAAAAAAACAGTGTATCAATACTCTACGATATGTATTTCAACTTTTTAGTTTGCTACGCTACACACACATGCCAAAATACATTGTACTTTTTGCTCTCAAAAAATTGGTTTCACTTGGTATTTAATGAAAACGCTTAAGTTTTTTTAGTAGGTAAATATATTGTGATTGTAAATGCAAGGCCTATATTTCCTATACGTATAATATTTGACATTTATCAACGACTGTCCTCCTTGTGTAAGTACTTACGTACATAAGTTTTCTCATTCTGGTGCACAAAACGATAGCAAAATTTTGACATTTTGTCCATCTCTTTTCCTTTAAAAAAATACAGATTTTACACATGTAAGACTGGTGAAAGTGAAAGTTTTTGTGGGATGATGAAGGAGAAAGTACACAATATATCTGTGTCGGACAGAAGAGCCGTCCAAACAAATTTTCATTCTGAATTTGAGAGTAAAAATTCATTATACATAAGTAATTTATTACGTTATTAGAATTTTAAGAAAGGATACGAGTATGTACACACACAATTCTTAATCTATAATAATGCAAATATTGTTACAAAACCTGTGGAATCGTCTTGTTGTTGTTTTCATTTGTACTATTAATTATTATCCTTATCAATACTTACGTAGCATAAAATTTGTGTTATACGTTTAATTTAAATATGCTTTAATCAAGTAACTTTGCTTTTTCTAACCAACTTAATAGCGTGAATAGATTAAGTAATTAAATAGGATTTAATATATTCATGTGAGTAATGATAAATAAGTCAAGGAATTAATCATGTATTCAGTTGTTTAGCTTCATTTAAGAAGTATTTATAATGTGTAGCATACTTTGTGTGCAATGTATACACTTTAAAATTGGAAAGATAGGGCTGTTTTTTTTAAAATATAGTTAAACAAAATTTGGAAAAACGCTTATTCTACTATTTTTCAGTTTCTTTCAAGATATGGTTTTCCCTTAACTATGCGTCATGAATACGTTAAAGTTGTGTATGATGTGAGAGAAACATATACGGAGGAATGAAATGTATTCGAGTGAAAGTTTCATTCAGGCCTCAATTGTTGTTTTTTTTTTTTTTGTATATCTATACATGTATGGAATGAAACAGCAAGTATTATGATTGAAAAATAGATGTATTAATAAATCTGTAAGAAGAAGAACAAAGTAAATACACAGAGAAATTTCCCAAAACATGATTAAAAAATATACGACGTACACATGATATACAGAAAGGGGGATTCAGAACAAATTCACAATAAGACTTGTATGAGAATCCAATTTAAGTAGGTATTATTATGATTATTATTATTATTATAGATTTGTATCCAAAACAAAGATTTCGAATATTAACAAAGTAATTGCATTTAATTATACAAGAATAGTTATATAACGAATATAAGTATTTTGCTACTGCTTCGCTATTTATAATGGTCATTATTTTTAAAAAAACTTTGTGCCATGTAAAGAACCGTAAGACGATAAAAAAAATATGTTATATTTAAGTTATAATATAAAACTATATTCTATAGTAAGTAATGATAAGCAAATAACAAAATGAGAGGAAGTAATACACGAAGAAGAAAAAAACTACCATTTTCTATACGCCCTATACTATACTATATTATGTATATAATATTAATTATAATCATCCCTGGTTCATGGTGCTTCCCATTAGAATGTAAGAGTATTTATTTAATAATATTTATAAATGCCTACAATATTATTATAATACTGAAATCAGGTAAATGTGCCTTAAATACAAAAAATGACATTGCTGATATAAATCAAATATATGAACAGCAAAAAAAACTAGCAACAAAAATAAAATAAGTACATTTTATTCTAAAAATATTCTGCTCGCTCGCGTATGCGTGTAAAATTTCATGTGCATAAATATCCTTGTGAGCTCTGGAATTTTCCATCAGTTTCAAGAATTTTATTTTTGCTCGATCAGTCCACATCAGAGAATACGAGAATAGAGAATCCTAAAATATAAAGAGAGGATCCGAGTTTCTCAATTTTTTAGTCCAGGTCATGAGGTCAATCAGCTGATTAGTCTATAGAGTCAAGAAGTACATGAGTGATTATTGCGTGAGTAAAATTGTGCATCATTTTAAAGCAAAAGTAAAATATGGAAAATCATGAGTTTATATTCGTTGAGCCAGCAAAATATACATGGTCACCTCTAGTTTCGACTAAACGAAAAGCATCTGACGCGTCTTTCGACGACGAATGTTTTGAGTAAGTTTATTTTATGTGTCATTTATTATTTGTATATGACGAACATTTTTAGAAAACCAGGCATTCGCGACTTTCTATAGATCATCGGCTTACTTTAATTTCGAATTTTTGGAGAAGTTTAACGACAATTTTAAACTACTTTTTATCAGTACTTAAATGAGGTTTAAACTAGCCTTAAAAGATTCTCCATGTTCTGTTGTCAATAAATATGGAAAATAACGATTTTCCGCGAATGGTGGATTTTCTAAAATAAATTCGTCATATATATCCAACAAGTTTTCGTATATATGACAGTTACACGTGCATAAGTAATTACGACATTTTATAAATAAATCGGTTTATATCGTTTGTTCTTTCAAGGCCGCCTTTGAAACAATTTGCAATTGATGATGACATCGAACCACTTATCGTTAAAGATAATGTGTTTAGGAATTCTAAAAATATGCCTCATGGTGTCACGATGAAGCCTGGACTACAAAGCTCTCATCATCTAGAGGATGTAGATATGGAGGAGAGCATTGGAACGACTGACACCATGCTAGGCTCAAATCAGCTTCATCATCAGACTAATTATTTACAGGAGGATGAAATAAGAAATACAGTCAGAGATGACAACAATGAAGAACAACAGAGATCTGTAGTACTTTCTGATGAAGTACTTTCTTCGTATCCAAGAAGGCGACCGAACCAAGTCTCTACAATACTTCCACAGTCCATCATGGATCAAATGTATAAAAATGCTATGGCTGTAGTCGTTTGGCAACCTCCACCAACTGAACCTTTGAATTGCATCTATAAAACAGTTGAAAACGTCAGTCCTAACCATAATGAAAATGGTGAGAAAGAAGATGATGCTATCGTTGCTCAGTCTCTGGGAGAAATGATTTCAATTTGTGACTCTGGTGGTATGGACACCTCTTCTCACTTTCCTCCTTAATTATATAAGATTTTGAAATATTTTTCTATATCATGCTAAATTATGGGTCAAATTGAATACATATTTAAAAAAATGATACACCTTTAAAGATATATCAGGTACATCAAATGAATTCATTTGCTACTTTACTACAAAATAAGTCTGATGGACTGTCATTATAAATGAATTAAAGTATAACAATAATAAACGAGGATAGCTCCACAGGGAGAGTACATGCAAGAGAGAGAGAGAGCTTTGCTGTATGTCGGTAATTTATTTTTATTTTGTAATGTTGTACATTAATTCGAATTCCAACAAATGTAATGTATAATATACATATTATGTATGTATGTATACGTGGCATACTGTACAAGAAATACAATGACGAAATATTTATATGCCTATACATCAATGTATATGTGTATAGTTAATTTAATCATACGCAAAGTGTACTACAGATAAATCAAAAAAATTTATAAACGGATTTCAAGACTAACTAGATAGATACTGATGTAAAGATGTGACCAATGTTAGATGAAGAGACAGCAACTCTTTAAAATCTTTAAATACAAAATTGTAACAATAATGAAACAATTTCTAAATGAAATCACAAATTTAGAATTGGAACTATTGTTATTAGAATGTTCTTGTATTTTCATTAATGACCACATTGTAATGAGTCCTTACTTTACATTTTACTACGACGCTGTAGAAGTATACATGTACTATGTAGGCATGTAAAAAAATGAACTGTACATACAACATGTATAACATACATTGTATTTATATTTAAATAAATAGAATATCCGGAATGAATCTATAAAGACAAGTCTTTATTCAATCTGTATTCAATAGTATCACATATATGTAATAAAGACATTCGTCAAGCATAATTCATATATATATATATTTAATTTTTTTTAATTTTTTCAGAATAAATAACTATTAGCTGGAATTTTTAACAAGGACTAATTAGTGAGAAATCTTTCTGGTGCATACAAAGGAGAAACTACTAGGAACAATACATACATATTTTGTTTTCTTTGTAGGAATCGCTTAAAATCAAAAAACAAAATGTAGCGTCAGGCTAGCCGGTGAATTCGCAAAAATCTTTTATATACTACCTATTTCAATTTGCATTAAGAGGATCAAATAAACTTGTAAGGAATGAATTGCCATTTATCAACTTTGTAGTCACGACTAGGAACTCCCCTGTTGAATCAATTAAAAATACAAATATTTGTTAACATAACGTCTGTATCAAAGTCCTTATAAAAATTCGTACTATATTGTTTATTGTGTATGATCACAATTACGAGTTTCAGACTTACAATCACCCTCATGTTGAGCCAGGAATCTTAAAGCAGAAATTTCAGCAAATGTACATCCACCAATGAATACAACAAGAGTGGTCTTTGGAGAATTCTTATCATTGCTAGATACAGAATTTTGAATTAAAGAAATTTCTGTTTCCTCGTCAACAGTTGGTCCCGGAAGTAGAGATTGTAACGATTCTCTTACTGAGCTCCATAATGCAGGCTTTAGCCGATGTTGCACCAACCTAATACTCAGTGGAGCATATCTACAAAAGTTCAAAATTTTTATATAAAAATAAGAATTCAGTGACACAAAATGTATATGTACTATACACTATGTATACACAAATACATCTAACAGATATCCAAAGTAATGGGGAGACTTACATGCTGTGAACGTAAGCAAAATCCTCTGGGGCTATTTCTGAACCATCACAGACAGTTAAATTAAAAGCTCTCCGCAGAACTGAATACGCACGACTTCCAGTCTGTTTTTTTATTAAAGAAGTTTTATATTTTTAAAGTTTTTTGCTTGAATTAATTGATTATTTAACCTTGAATGAGTAGGCAAAGTTTACGCACATACCTGTCCTTTCAGTAATCCTACTTGTTCTAATCTTCGTATAGTCAGTGTGTACTCAAATCCATAGTTTTGAACGATAAGTCTTTCATAGTGTTGCAGTACTTTTGGTTTGAGTCCACCAGATGTAATGCCTTTAAAATAAAATACATTTAAAAACATTTTTTTCAAAACTTGAAAACTCTAAATACACAAACTAAATATACTTGACAAAATTGTAAATATTTATTAAAATATGTTTCTCTCACATTGTATAATTAGTAGACGGAGAAGTTTTAAGAATGGAGCTTTTTTACTACAAAGATCTTCAATGTGAGTATTGATTCTATCAGTGTCCATTCCATTTAGTAGCTCTTGCTCACATTCAAGACTTGAAAGAAATTCATCGCGCTCAGTATTTTTCTTTAAAAGTTCAGCAACTGATGTGTCTATGAGTATATAACAATATAACATGATCTCAAAATACACGATTACAGTATATTACGATAATTAAATTACTGGTACTTAGTTTGTTGTTTGTATTCTTACGATTTGATATTGACTGTTTGAGTGTATTAACAGCCGGAAGTTGTTGAACCAGACGTTTCATTTCCCCCAAAGATTGTGCTGTATCCTTTTGGACTAAAATATCTTGAATTTCTTTGGTTTTAGCTCTGAGAATACCACCAATTGCATTGAAATTTTTATCACGCATTTCAGCGTACAAGGCTTCAGATGAATTGAGTACTATGGTTTTTTTGTCGCCTGGTTTTACTTCGGAGAATTTCTCTCCAGGTAATTTAACATGATCTAGTAATCAATAATCATACAAAATATGTTTAAAAATACTTAACAATGCATGGGCTTGAATAATAATAATAATATAATAATAAATGAATTAAATGAAACGTACTGCTATTAATTCCATAGAACTCATCAATAAGACCTTCATATGTTAGTTGTGTGACTAAAGGAGAGAGGAGGTCAACTTGTCGATCAATTAGAATTATATTCTCAATTTTAGCACCAATGATCTGGGGAAATATTTGGAAAAAGTTTTGGAATGTTTACACTGCAAGCCATTTACTTTTGCAATCATCAATATCTTATAAATAAATTAAAATAAATATTAATATATAATATAATATGACGACATACTTGTGGTTTTATCGCTCCAGTTTCTTGCTGAATAGACTGCATTAGTTCGTGAACATACTTGGCAGCCTGGCCTTTCCCAAAAACGGCATTTGGAATACCATATTTTCTTTGAAGGTAAACTAAAGCTTTGGCAACGTAATAAAGACTTGTTGGGTCATTTTCTACATAGAATTCCTTAAAAGTTGATTCTAATTCTAACGATAAAACATCTGTGTCTAGAGGGAATAAAAGAAGTGGTAGCTCTTCAATAGACTTGATACTCTGTATAATTCGGTGATCCTATACAAAACAAAACAAAATAATGATGATTTGAATAAGTCTTCAAACAGCTATAAATTTAAACGGAATGACTTTACTCAGATGATACAGAATACATGGCCTTATAAACTAACCTCCAACCATTTGGTACAAAGTAGAGATTTTTGTGGTACAAAACAGATATGAAAATTCTTTCTTCGAATGTCTTTTCTCTCTCTCCGGAACCTCTCTTCATTTTGTATACACGCAGCAACTAGAGGCATTAGATGAACACGAGGTCGACAAATAAATAAAATAGTTTCAGGAAGTTCTTGTTGAAGTACTCCTTTTTCCAAAGGCAAATACACCGATGCCCCATGACTTTCTAATACTTTGGGTGGTGCTATCAAATTTATTGGTCCAGCTAAAGCTCTGTCAAACACCATTGCCTGTTTTTATTGTTGAAAAAGAGGATAAGTACAATAAGAGTACTTACAAACAGGTATTACCGAGGACCAAAATAGGAATACATACTAGTATTTATTCATACATTGATTATATTACCTTGGGTCCTTGAAATTTTCTAATAAGGGATACTAAATCATCTGAAGCCAATTTTCTAATAATTTCAAGATCCACTGCTGTATTCATGGGTCGTCTTGGGTCATTTCCACCAATTCCACTTGCAGCGGCCATGTCAATGATGAGAAATCAAGATTCTGCTTAAACAACACCACATATTTATTATTAAAAACCTTGTAAAAACATTGTAGGTACCTATATCATATAGGCTATATATGTCAGTGACATAATGTCACAATGAATTATTGTGACAAGTGTCAACAAAATGACATTTGGAAAAATTAATATCTTACATTGATGATGATGTAAGTATATGGAAAGACTGATTGACTGCCTACTACGATTAGTATACTTACTACAAGTCTTTAAAAAAACAAGGCGTACAAATTGGAAATGTTTACACACTTTAAAAACTTAACAGTAATTATTATTAAACTTGTTCGTTTTTTCTCCTCAAAAAATTAATTTTAAATTCGGCTACAAAATCGAAATAGAGGGATTTCCAAGGAGCATGCAAGCGGCACACGGTGGTGAAGAATCGTTCATTTTTTTCTCATTCTCATTCTGGTCGGCAGATCCTCTTTCTATTGGCTTCCATCTTATTCACGAAGCGGCGTGTTTTAGTAAAAACGAGGAATATCAACGTGAAGACGACGGTAAGTTAATTATTTTGATGGGAATTTTAATTGTTAATTGTTGTTAAGGATTGTTCGGATTTAGAAGCATAAAAAATACTCTTTGAAAACAGTCGAGTCAGTAGTAAAGAAAGTTTTTTTACATTATTATTCCAGCAGCAAAGAAATTGAAAGTAAAGTGCATGTGTGTTGTAGTATAAAAGTCAATATGGGTATTCGGCATTAGGAAATGTGAAATAAGTGAATAACTACTACTTGGTTTATTAAGATATTTTTATGAAACTAATTTTAATTTGATTATTCCTTTTTGTTTAAAAAAAACAGAAAATGGTTGATACCAAGAAAGCAAAGGGTGCTAAACCCAAAGCGGGTCACAAGAACCCACTTTTGATCGTCGGAGTACATCGTTTCGGACGATCAACAGCCTTCCACAAGAGAGGAGTGTGGGCGAAAAAAAGCATTAAGACCCCCAAGACGGTATAATAGTCATGACTAGATTAATCTACGACAATTTCAATCATAATAATACTAATAGATTTTTTCAACATGTGCAAAATAATGATGTTCAATAATTGATTATACTCATATTTTTATTATTATTATTATTGAATGAATAATTATAGCCAGCGGTAAAGCAGCCCGTCACAACATCAAAGCCGATTGGAGGTGAAAAGAATGGAAAGACTCGATTGGTGTATAATCAAAAGGCTAAACGGTACTATCCAACTGCCGTGGCAAATCTACGTAGAATAAAGAAGAGAACCGGCATAATTAAGAAAACTAAGCTTCGAGGATCCTTAAAACCCGGGACCATCGTCATTTTGGTTGCTGGACGTCACGCGGGAAAGCGAGTAGTGTTTTTTAAACAATTGTCATCCGGACTTTTGCTTGTTAATGGTAAATCATCTAATTAATTGTTATTTTTCACATTTACGTACATGTATAGTCGTCTTCAAGTCTTTAGACTCGAATATTAATGTATTTCTCTGTCTCTCGATTTTAATAGGACCATTCAAGGTGAATGGTGTTCCACTCCGTCGTGTGAATCAGCGTTATGTTATTGCCACTTCCACGAGATTGGATATTTCCAAATTGGCAGTACCTGCAAATTTGAATGACGACTATTTCAGACGAGATAAGAAGGCTGCAAGAAAAGCCCGAAAGGATCAACAAGGAGACATTTATGCTGCTCCTAAAACACAATATGTCGTCAGCGAAACCAGGAAAAAAGATCAGGTACATAACTTACATAATCCGAGAAAGAGAAAAAAACATTCGGAATTAATTCGTGCTTTTAATTAGAGATTAAATAATATGGTTATTTAAAAACGTTTCAAATACAATGGATAGTGTCATGTATTGTTACTATTGTTTATGTAATTATTACAGACGGAGGTGGATAAAGCTCTTCTGACCATCGTAAAAACACACCCGGAAAAGAAATCCCTTCTTAAATATTTGGGTTCTTCCTTTAGTCTGGGTTCAGGACAATTCCCTCATCGTATGAAATTCTAAGATGTGGATATCGGAATAATAATAACCATGAAAGTTCTTTTATGAATATTAAATTTGGGGAACTTTTATTAAATCCTTTTTATGTTTGACATTTTATTTGCATCTTCCAATTATTCATCTTGCTTCATTTATCATCATACATGCATGGATTTATTTTATCGGACACATCTGTGTGCATTCATTTATGTAGTCATACAATTTAAGGACTCTTCATTTAAATTATTTTACGGAGGGTTTGATAGAAGGTACAAGTTTTTCGTGTGTGAAAGGCAAATCCGTGGGAGCAAAAAAAAGCGAGCACGTGGGTATTTTTGGTAGGATTTAAATTAGAGTGCGAAACATGATTCTATATTATTTTTAACTCTTCGTCTTTTTCTCTTTTTTCCTAATTCATAATTCAATAAATATTAGGCTAATTGTAATTAGAGAAGAACAAAGACTTGTTTACACACAATTACAATGAGTCTCAAGTGTTCCATCGGAAGCTTTTCCTTGAAATGTAAGTATTCAGCATTTTTTTCATTTAATAATATTATTATTGTATACCGAAACTTTTGCTCATGTTGAAATGCATATAGTGTACTTAAAAATTTCTTCCGGCTTGGAAATCAAATGTCTTTTATTCAAAAATGTGTAATATGTTTAATAGGCTGGGGAAGAATGATCCATACGCTGGCAGCCGCAGGAGAAAATGATATTCATTTTAATTTTACTTCCGAGTCCTTAATGTTGAGCACGTTCGATGCATCTGTATCAATATGTTGTTCCTGCAAATTCAAAAAGGGATTCTTTCAAAAGTAAACTGTTTTTCGTCATCACAACATGTACATTACTTTTGATAAAAAGATATGTGTACATGCATAAATATGTTATTCAACACTTTTGAGAGGGTGCCTAGCCCACATCAAATAAAAGTTTGATTGATTGAATATGTTATTCAACAATTTAACATTTATTAAATTAAATCTCTCTTGTTTGTTTGTTTTGTCTTTGTGCAATATTATAGCTACGAAGTGCGGGAAGGAAATCATCTCACATGTCGAGTCCCATCCAAATGTCTTTTGAAACCATTTAAATCTTTAAAATTCCTCCTAAAATGTTCAGATGCTTGTGAATTTGAATTTGATCCTCAAAATAATACTATGAACATTGTTCTGCCATGTAAAGGAGGCATACAAATTCGATATACGCTCAACTTCACAGTTGAAACTGAAAGTCTTCAAGTAGATTATGACAGTAATGAATTGAAGAATGTAATTGTTGGGGATCCAAAACTTATTTTAAAAAGTCTGACCAATTTCTCTGGAAGTAAAGGAGTTGCTGATCTCACTTTAAAAGTGACTGGAAATGTATTACTATTGAAAAACTGCGTCAACGATATGATTAAGAAAGGTAAGTAAACATATTTAATGAAACATGGGTTTTTATGACATGTGATAAATTAAATTAAATTTATAATACCACCTTATTTATTTGTGCATTAAATTAATGAGGATATTGTCATTTGATTGATTGCAGAAGGGAAAGTTTATACTGAACTCACAATGAACTCTGTGGAGTTTTCCGAGTTCAAAATTGAAACGGAAGGTGAACTAACATTTCCCATGCGAGAATTCAAGTCTTTTGTAAACTTTGCTGAACATATGAAACTATCTCTTTCTCTGCACTTCCAAGGGCCGGATGAGTAAGTACATATAATAACGAATATTTACAAAGTCATAGTAATCATTTAATACAGGCTTCAGAACAGAGTGCATAAGAATAGTCATAATGTTTATACCTATTTATTTCATTTCTTTAGACCAGTGTTGGTAAAGGCGGTAAGTGATGATCGTTTGTACACGGCAACTTTGATGATGGCTACAAAATCAACAACTCCGTCAACAGACAGCAGCAGACCAACAAGAAAAAATAAGCGACAAGCAAATTCATCCCATCAAGACAATTCTACAACTCCGCATACAAGATCATCTCATATTAACGAATCATCAAGCATTCATAATAGCCACCGCAGAAATAATAATAATGAAAGTCACCTCCCTGATGTTGATGGAGATCTTGATCCAGATATAATACAAATTCTTCAACAAAATAACCCTACTACAAGCAATAATGTTCCTTCATCAGTCCTATCAGAGAACGATGAGGATATAGAAAATGGAAGGAAGCGACTCAAAATGCTCTTTCCTAATCTTGGTCGTCCTTATGATCCTGTAGTTGACCTTCCAGGATACAATGACGTGCTTGTTGAGTGTAGTGATGACGAGAGCTGAGTTGATAATGATAAGAAACTGTTACATGTAGTATTTGCTATTCACGCTCCATGATCTTTATGACTGTGATTATCAATCGATTCCAGTTCAATTAATATTTATTACTCAGTGATTTTTTTGGTCGAAACAAACAGTTATTTTTGTTACTTTCTACAAATAACTATAATTATCCAAAACAAGCGAGTACCGAAGTGTAATTGAGATTCCACACGAAACCCGAAATGTTGTTCTTATTTTTCTTAAGTATATATATACCTATATGTATGATGCCTATACCAACGAGAAAAATTATTACACATAGATGAAATATACATATTCCCTGATGCCTACAATATATAATATATAATATTTATATTTACTTACGTAGTGTAAGTTACATTCTTATATACGTCTATTTTGATAATAATTAGCGTTGGCTAAGATTTCGCAGTATTATAAAAATAATATTAATATATTCCTTCTTTTTGTGTACCAATGCCGACTGTAGTATAATGTGCCATTAACCAAATCTTTCGTACATTTTTTATAGCAGAGAATCCGATAAAAAAGTACTGTTAAATTCATATTAAATAACGACATTTATATAATATATAAGTATACGTACAGGAAATAGGTATGTAATTGGTAAAAATGGGACTTGGCGGTCTCCGGAAATGAATTAAAACATAAAAGCTTCAAATTTAAAGTTATATGACTATATTCGTACTTGATTAATATTTAAAAGTATACTAAGTAAGTACCCGTTAGATACATATTCAGTAAGCATCTTGTACGTGCTCTATATGCATGCATATTTTTTGTTTAGTTTTTTAAAAAAATCATCGATTGCATGTTTGGTCAATAATCAGCACGATTGATTTGTTTACGGCATATATAGACATGTAGAGTGTATATACAAAGACATTGATGTTCACTTCCGTCACATTTCCCTTTTCATTTACCATTATTTCCTTTAATATCGTATATATTTATGCAACTATAGGGCTGTGAGCTATATAGGGAAAGGTGTGGTGCCTACTTGTATTATAGGGATCTGTGGCCTTTATTTATTAAAGGAACAGAAAGTGGTGCCTACTTACTTAAGTGTCTGTGATGATCAGACTGTGATCTTTTCCTCAGAATCCTAAAAATTAATAATTTTTGCCATGGATGAAAAAAGAACAAAGGAAGTGTTGGATTTTTTACTGAGTGCCTACCGAGCTCGACTCGCAATTCAAGATACGACAGACGGTTGCCCATTTGATTTCACTGCATATCTGGGAGCTTGGAGACGGACTAGTTGGGAACAACTACAAAGTCAAATGCGTGAAAACCTTGACCCACTACTGCAGGAAGGTCTCTTTGACTCTATTCTACCCTATTTGACACCTTCCTTTGACAATCAATCATCAAATAGCATCAAGTATGATCCATATAGTGCCAGGTATACAACACAATCCTCAAATATCCTCGGCTCAATCGGTGATCTTAATCTGAGTAAAACAAGAGAAAGGAGGAAGAGCCGTGGTGATAATAATAAGCAAAATAATAAGGAAGTGGAAGATGGGGAAATTGTAATACATGTATGTGACGAGTCGAAAGGGATTCGTGAGGATTTTTACTGCCAACAGTCTATACTCACAAAAGAAATGGGATATTTCACTCGTGTCACCGTCAAAGGTCAACGACTAAGAGATATGGACATTTCTGTGCATTGTGATATTGCCGTGTTTGATTGGCTCATGAAGTGGGTTCAATATCGTAATCATAGCGATACCCCAATTTCACCTAAACTTGGTAACAATAATAGTATAATGCATTCCTATATAATATATACATACTGAGTATATTTTATACTCACACAGCTTTTCATATACAATATATGCTTGACGTACATCATGTGTCTAAATGTTACGAAATGTCGCTGACTACTGCGATGGCAGTTTTTTAATAAATAGGTATTGTATGTACTTACTTAGGAACCGTTCACATACTACGTCATCACAAAAACCCGAAATTTTTTACCCCTCCCCTTCCTTTTTCAATATGTACGTAATGTAAAGGACATGGAAGGCTTCAGATCCCCCTCTTTTGATAACGTAATATGTGAACGGTTCCTTATTTGCTGATGCTGTCTAGTACTGTCTATTATATAGTGTTTGTATACAATGTGTATAGTTTTTATCAGTTCACGCGACAGTCAAACTTGCAATTCCCTTTAAAATATCTCTATAATCTTTATGGAAAAATAATCTTTATGACGAAGTGTGCAATAATGCACATGAACGCACACACACAGCAGTAAATACTAAATACAGTTAATACGTGTACAATGTACTCATAAAATGATAAATGATAAATGATAAATGATAAAACACATATATTTACACAATGTATATGTATTTATAGTACTATTTAGTAGTCTTTTACCAATGTATTTCAAATAATTTAATTTTACAGTGAATGCACTATCACCCACCGCCGCTCACACGTACAGCCTGCACGACATTGCCCTTTCACAAGTGCATTTATGTACTCATTCACTTTTTTGTTTTTTTCCACACAGATCCGTCAAATGTAATTGGTTTGGTAGTCTCAGCGGATTTTCTTCAAATGTCTGCTCTAGTTTCGGAGTGCCTTCAATACACATATGAAAATTTGGAAAATGTGATTACAAGTTCACCAAATTTAGGATGTCTGAGTGAGCAGTTGACAGCGAGACTCACTGGTTATTTCTTCAATGCGGAAATAGAGCGGAGGATTGTCTTGGTTGATAAAAATGATAGAATAACATCTCGATTGTACATTCAACTCATCATTAGTCTGAATGATACCGAGCCAGACATGTCACGGGGGCATTATGCATCCACTGCCACTCTCTTTAGATGTGATCTCTGTGGACAGCACTTGACAAATGAGTATGCTCCGAAATTGCCATGTACAGCCATGAGATTCGACTGCCGAGGAAGGATTTATGCTAATCATTTTAAAGATTCCAACTGGTCTCTTGGATGCTACATTAAAGAACTCAAAAGAGAATTAAAAGCATGGAGAAAAGTCTATTGGAGGTATACGTAATTAAATATACACATTTATATAGAGAGAGCTTAAGTACATATGTACAGTCCGATGATATTTATATGCATGCATGAAAACGACTTTTATTAATCATACCTTTACTTATATATATAGGCTCTGGGGAACAGTTCACTTTTTCTTTTGTTCAAATTGTCAAATGTATTTTCCGGCAAAGCATTTAGGAGCGTGCCGATTTCATCCTGAATCACCCAAACCAGTAACAACGACACCGGCCACTGTGAAAAATGGTGGCATGAAGGAATTATTAGAAGTACCCACCATTGTATCATCATCCACGACAATGGCAACAACAACAACAGATCATCAAAATTACGTAGTTATGCGCCGAAATTGTAGTGATGACTATGATCGAAGACGCCTGGGTCAAATGAAATTGATAACAGATTATGACCCTGTGGACTCGGTTGCTTGTTTACCCTACGGGAATTATCCGTGTTGTAAAGAGCCTGCTTACAAATACTCCCCCCTACCTTATCTCAATGTAAGTAAATACAGTGTATGTAAATTGTTGATAAAATGGTGCATGCACCTATAAATATATACATTTCATTATTTACTATTATAATTTAACTTTATTCCATCTTAATGTTCTATATCATCATAAAATATAAAACATATACACATAGGGTTGTGAATTACGAGACCATATAATTGATAGCTGTTCAGAGGATGATACAACGCTGAACATAACAATGGAATTTCGGGAAGTCATCGTTCAGTCATCTTCGCCTGGGACGAAACCAAAAATTGATTGGGGAGGTATAATACAAATGACTACAGAGAAACCCTCGGTAACAGCATCAGCGGTATTGGAGGCCAAAGAAATTATAGTAGCTCGTTTATCTCGGGAGCAGCTTAGTTCAACCTCCGACTCGGACTCGAATGATTCGGATAGTGAACGACAAGAGTCACCTCCAGTAACAGCAAGGAAACAACTGAATGGACCACCTCTCAATGCTGACAATTCGAATACAAAAAATAACAATAATAACAATAATAATAGGATATGGGAATCTTGGTTATGGAATAATGATTTGACAACTCGATATAATCAAGATATGCAGCGAGAGCGTGAAGAGCGACTCATGATGGATTTGGCTGGACTCCTTTCCCAGAGAGTTCCCTTGGATCCATCCGTAGGATTTCATTCTGCCAAGTATATCCCCACAGTTCAACGCTTGGTAAAGGTTAGTTTTATAGTTATGTATCGCCATTAAAATATTTAAAAAATCATCACAAAGTTGAATCAAATTTTTTTACAATTTTTTGTTTGTTTTTTTTTGTAGAATGTGGGCGGTTCGTATGTGAAAATTGATCAAATTTGGAGAGAACAACATCAACTGGCAATTTCAAAAGGGGGTATTAAAAATAAAGGCAAGCAAAATGCCACAAAACTGGAGTAATTGTACATATTTATGATTATTAAATAAACTAAATTGATTTGTGCCGATTTTATGACCACAGTAAATATATAATATATATATATTTTTAAGAAAAAATGTTTCGTTGTAACATTATAGACAAAAATTTCACGTGTAAATCTTCGTTCTTTATGTATATTTTATTAAAGAGAAGATTGAATATACAGTTTTTAAATTATTAATTCGTACTTAAATATAATGTAATAATAATAAAGATACAATAATGACAGTATTTTTTTATTTTTATATTTTATTTGGTGATCATCCAGAAACATGGTTTGCAACTTGATTATTATTGGTTTCGTAAGAAAGAACTAAAATTCATTTGAAATCAAAGTTTATATAGTTTTTTTTCACCTTTTTTTCACCATTGCATTCTCTTTCTTTCTTTCTTTTGCGCGTCCTTTTCTTAATCATCATTATCATCATCATTTTGTTTTTTCTTCTTCTTTCAAAATTTATAATGCTTAATAACTACTGCAACTATGTTAATTTATCGTGTGTCTCCTAACATCATTTTTCCTTCTTTTTTTCTGTGTTTCTTCTTCTTTTTTCTCCTCTTCTCTTTTTTTTTTTAAAGTTTAGTATTATATAACATAAGACACAAAATCACGAGTCACGCCGTAACTGAACAGAAGTATATGGATTTTTTCTTTTAAACCAATACAAAAACACTGTTTCTGCCTCTCCGACTTTCTCGTCTTTTTTTCTCATCATATATATATATATTATTCATATATATATATATACTATATATATATATATATGCACTGCACCGACAATATGGAGAAAGTGAATTTTAAAACAAAGTACCGATAAAAATGTCAAATGTTCTAGTAACATCATCTCTTGTTCATAATAATTTCCTACATAATCAACACCAGCAAAAATAAAAAGATGGTTTTTTCTTCTTCTCCTTTACCCTACACCAAAATTAGTATTTTACTTTTTATTTTTCTTTTGGTTAGCCCCTCCACGAGGCGGGGTGACAGGTCGGCTGGCGTTTAGACTTCCATAGGGGAATTTTTTCTTATCAGCGGGCTAAAAGTATAAAAGAAAAGACAAATTGTTGATTAATTAAACAAAAGTTCAAAATAAATAATTCAATCTACACTATAAGCATGACAATTTGTGTATATGTACTGTACTATGTACTCTATCTTCGTCTAAGCTATTAGGCCTCTTCAATTACTCTTATAACGCGTTATAAAGCGGTAATGTATTTCATATGGTAAAATTCTGGAACTCGTGGAACTAGCTGTACGCTTTATAACGTGTTGCGATATTTTGAATTCATGAATCTTGGATAATCCAAGTTGGATAAGTAATTCATTTTCCGTGTTAATTTCAATCAACAAACGAGTTCGAGGCTCGAGCTTAGAAAATTCCTGCAAAGACAGTGGGTGAGTATGTACTCTTATAAAAAATAAATGCAAATCTATATTTATTTATTTGCTTGGTTTTTGTCAACAACTTATTGATACCGAGATTTTTTCTGCCTTTTGACTCAAAATGAAATTTTCTAGTTTATTTTGTTTGAAGTACATGGATCTAAATATATTAAATATGTATTAAATACATGTTTATAGGTTCGAGTACGAGACGAACATGGTTGGATGAAGAAATTATCATGGTTTTGGAATATTATAAATTGAGATGGCCAAAACTCAAAATACAAAAATTGATTGTATATAATGTACAAAAATTGCGTTTTGTTAGAAAAGTTTGAAAATAATTTAACTTTATATTCACAACAAATGCAACTTCGTTTCGTATTTTTATTTCGCCGTTGGGCTCATCAAGAGTCTGTTCGTTTTCATCATCTGCCTTTTTGGTAATTGGTAATGAAGTTTTGGGAATGTGTACACGTTTTTTAATATACCGTACTCATAAAATGTCTTCAATTAAATTGACAGCATCGTCAATTTCTTTGTCACGTTTATATGAATTTTTAGCATACTCAATTCCAAGCAAACTATCTACTTCAATTAAGTTTCCTTTTCTGTCATTAATATTTTGACAAAATGAACTCAAAATATTTTGATTTCATTCAAAATATCCCGCAAAAGTATAACTTTAAGAGCTTTTTTGTAACGTCGACAATTGAAGTCGTTCAATTACTTTAAGCTCTGTCCGCTTTGCTGGCTTTATAAAGCGTAGAGAGCTTTCGCGTTATAAAGAGTAATTGAGGCCTATTGACTTTGGAGACTTGAGATTACTATTACATACTATTACGACCCGTGATACAACATAGGAAAATATAAAGTGACCAAGTGCCCTATTAAGGGTACCTGTTCGTTTTTCGTAAAAACCCTTTTTCATTGTGTACATATGGTATGAAATTTTTTTAGTAGAGCTACTATTACACTATACTACAAAATGAGATGACAACATATGTGGAGTGTAGCAAAGGGTCGTGTGCAAAAAAAGTTAGAGTACTGCATAAAAACAGTGGGACTTTTGAATATGATTTTTCAGGGAAATTATAATTACTTTTTACTATCTCATTCATTCTATCCTGGTCTTCTCCGACCAGTTTTCGATGTCGTTTCCAAACGTTACGTACATGTGGAAGTCATAGAGAAAACATGTGTATGCAAACGACACCGAAAACTGGTCGGAGAAGACCAGGATAGAATGAATGAGACAGTACAGAAATTTACGGCGGGGGGAGGGGGGACCAGTTTACGATAGAAAACTGAATTAATAGGGGTGAAAATTAAAAGCACAAATCCCAATTACGAGGGAAAAGATAAATTCACGGGTGAAGCCCAATTAACGGGTGGGAACTAAATTAAAAGATAGAAACGGGATTGGCGGGGGAATCATAACGGGAGAATCTGAATTCCCGGTAGGAAATAATTTAACGGGGGCGAGTCAACGGGAGAATTCCAATTAAAAGGAGGAACCAGTTAACGAAGTGAACTTAATTAGCGGAGGGAAACCAGTTTAAGGGGAGAAATTAACTAACGGGAGGAAACCCAGTTACCAGAGGGAAAGCAGTTATTGAGGAGAAGCAGTATTAACGGGAGGAAACAAATGAACTGTAGGGATCCCAATTAACGGGAAGGGGCAATTAACGGGTGAAACCCAATCAGTAAGGGGAAACTAAAAACGGGGAAAACAAAATAATGTGGGGTACTAATTTAACGGGGGAAACATAATTAGCTGATAAAAACCAGTTTAGGGGGAATTAAATTAACTTTGAAATCAGTAAATGGAGAGAAACGAATTAACGGGAGGAAACTCAATTAGGTGGGGAAAGAGTTAACGGGGGGAAAGAGTTAACGGGGGGAAAGAGTTAACGGGGGGAAAGAGTTAACGGGGGGAAAGACATGGGATGAATTCCAACTAACGGGGGAACGCAGTAAACGGGGAGAAAATTATTTAACGGTAAGACTATCGGTCTCAATTCTCCAAAGTCAATATTTTATGAGGAGAACTGTGATGCTGTAGGTCGCGGGAAGCGACGGGCTGTTTTATTGTAGTCTTATAATGTCATACGTAATATTTTGAATTAAAACTCTTTATCAGAATTGGTGACTGAATAATATATTTGAATATTTCATATTGAATATCAGAATTGTTGGTTTGTCATCATATAAAGAGGAACTAGTTGTGAAAATAAAATAAAAAAGTCATTAAAATTACGAATATTTGCTCACCTTCAAAATCTGCATGTGATTGAAACGTCAGCATTAGCACACAAACATGAAATTAAAACATAAAACGTTAGTAAAATTGATTTCATCATATTTTTTTTAACTACCTATATAACACATCAAAACGCTTCAAAATGGAAGGAAAAGGAGAGGAGGAAAAGAATTTTTTTTATGTACTGAGCTAAGCCAATATGCAATTTGATTACTATACATATATATGAGAGTAAGGAATAATTATAATATAATAATATTTCAGTCTCCTTCTTCATCATCAGAATCCAATCCATTCCTTCGTGCACGCTCAAGCACACGATTCCAACTAAAACTCTACGCTTTTTCTTTTTTTTCCGGAAATCGTATTTCGACAATGAGTACGTTTACAAGCACGCCGATAATGTACATATGACGTACGTACGAGTTAATGGCGTTATATGAGACTCATTACATGTACATGTGGCAAAGGTCTAGCTCAGTAGCATAAGATGGGAAAGGAGTGGATTCGGGTTCAAATGATGGTAGAAGCATAATTTTTTTTGCGGTTTTTTCGGGTTTTTATGATAAAATATTATATATATATATATATTTTGAGTATGATAGAGAGGTCAAAGGTCTTGGGTTACCTGGAAGCTACCTGTTGAAACAAAAAACAAATCAAATTATAAATTTATGTGTCTTGGATATATTAATATGCAAAAATTTAAGGTCAGGTCAGAGGTCAAACGAGTGTAGGGCACTTACACATCAAAGTTTCATCGACACTCATCATTGCGCCCGCGTTGTCAAATTCCCCGCAGTAGTTGGGAGCAGAGAAGAGAGTGACCAGTTGTCGTTTTGCAAAGAATTCATATCCATCCTCGACAACCTGATGAGCCCGGCAGATCAAGTCAAAATCATGTTTGTGAAGAAATTTAGCTACAACTACAAACAAAAAAACAGATAAATCAAATCAACATCAAACTTCCATTCACTATATATATGTATACACACATTTAAATTTTAAAAAAATTACCTTCCGCTCCAAATGTAAAGCTCACACCGCGATCGTTTTCACCCCAGCCCATTGTATCCTTATCGGGATCCGACCTTGAATTTAAATTTAAAATTACACATTATTCTTATAGTCTAACAGGAAAAAATATTTGAATTAGCACGAGAGAGAGAGAGAAATGTCTCGAGAAAATTTTCCTTATGAATCAATCTTGTTGTGTGCGTATGTAAAAAAAACTATTTTTTTTTCTCAAGGTGCTAATAGAAGCTAACAAGAAAAGTTGTCAGAAACGTATATATATAATATATTAGCACATGTCTGTCTACCTTTCTATAATTGAAAATATTCTACTCACCATAGTAAATCGCATAACAATCCTTGATCTGGAACATCGGTGGGACGCATAATACGGCGGATTTGTTCCATGGATTGCAAATCAGGGCTCAAACCACCGTGACAACAAAAAATCTTTTCATCAACAATAGCTGCAACCGGAAGACAATTGAAACAATCAGTAAACGTCTTCCAGAGCTTTATATTGTACCGTCGTTTACCTGAAATTATAGAAACAACACAAAATTTCATATTGTATAATTGTAATGCATATATACCAATCAATCGTTTATTTGACGTGCCACAGCACCGTATCAAAAAATACTAATGCATATACATATATACCTAAACCTATATAATATAAATAATATATTTCATTTGTATACACTCATAAAATAATAATATCTTACATTCGTCATAAAATCCATAGATACGGTTTATGCTTGCACACTCATGATTCCCTCTCAAAAGGAAGAAATTTTCTGGATATTTGATCTTATATGCTAGCAAAAGACAAATCGTCTCCAAAGATTGCTTTCCTCTGTCTACGTAGTCTCCCAGGAATAAGTAGTTTGATTCAGGTGGAAATCCTCCATACTCAAAGAGACGCAGTAAATCATAATATTGGCCGTGAATGTCACCTGAGAAACATACAGGAATTAGACAAGTACTTAAAAAAAATAAAAAGGGTGGATGCTATATAACTTATACGTATATATACACATTTTAAAAGTATATTATTATTATATATGATTACCACAAATTTTTAAAGGTGCCTCTAATTCCAACAAAATGGGTTGAGAAAGAAAAATTTCACGGCATTTTAAACACAAATTTCGAATCTCAGTCTCTGTAAGCTGGACATTTTTACCCGGTCTTGACCCTCGCACTGTAATAACAGAAAAACAATCATTGAAATGTCAAATTAAAGAATGATACAAAAAAAGAAATAAGAATGCATGCATCTATTATTTTGTCATAACTAAAATGACAAACAAATTAAGTGCTTATGTGCTCAAAAAAACCACACAATCAAAATTAATACGCATACTTTCATCTCTATATATACGACTCTCTTTAAAATACCTATATATTTATCATCATCATCAAAACAAAAAAAAAAGAAAGCAAATAGTACTTACTACTATAATAATACAAGTTCTATACTTACAAAGTTACTACCAAATGTGTAATAATAATGGTTAGGTATTTTTAAAGTACCTTCAAGAAGACGAGCAATGATGTTGTCAATATTCAGCTTATCCGATTCACCCATGATTTTTTTATAATTGTTCTTTTTTCAAGGTGTATATCGTAGTAATAATAGTATATGTAAATATGATGTAGTGTTATTTTTATTTATTTTTTTGGGAGACTATACAACAAAAAGGAAAGCCGTCTTTTTCACACACACCACACAGAGTTTTGTTTTACAAAAAAAATCTCACTCACTGGGACTTGTTTTATTTTATCACACCGAGAGAATTATTATTATTCTGTGTCAATTATATACTAATAATAATATGGAAAAAATAATAAATAAAGGCTTTTCGTCCACAAAAATGGCTACTGATATCCTGCCCTTCACACACCACGAAGAAAGCCTGTACGAGAGAATTAAATGCTGTACAGCAGTCGTATAACGGTTTGAACGAATGGGGGGTTTTATGTCGTGCCCTGATGACATCACCACCACCCACAATAATAATTCCCAATCTCGCTATATATGCATATGTGTGCTATACTTTTTTAAAAATATTATATAGTTAATTGAGATATCAAATATATTTAAAAAACATTATTTGGTAAATACTTACTGCACACCTGTGTATTTATAGTATTAAATTAATGCATGTTTTTCACCTGTACCTATTTAAATTCGGCTTCATTGAGGGTAATGAAATTGGGGCAAGATGAAGAACAACAACAGTCTTGCGTTCATATTATAAAAGTTAATTGAGAAGACTTTATTTTTAATGTATATATATATGTATATTATGTCATTATTCAAATCTTCTTTCTTTTTGTTTACGCACATCCCTATAAAATACATATGTAGTTTGACCCTTTTAATAAATGTATATATTATGTACTTATATATTTCTATTCCTAGTTGTACAGTGTGGCACATTTATTTATGGACAGTTTCTTATGACAAAATTTACCGAAGGTCGTTATACTAAACTTAATATGTACTCACATGTAAAACGACCATCGGTAAATTTTGTCATAAGAAACTGTCCATAAATAAATGTGCCACACTGTATATAGTATATAAATACTTACTCTTATATAGGCGTACACACAACAAAAAAGAATTATAGCAACATTATCTAAAACGCAGTTCATAATATAATTATTACATGTGTATTCTCTCTTCAAAATTTGAAAATATGAAAACATAATTACAGAATCATTCATGTATCATGTAATTAAAAAGTTGTATATTATTATAATAATATTAAATAATACTGTTATTGTTATTTATAAAGTAATAATAATTACTTAATTCTTCTTCTGTTTGTTTAAATATGATAACAAAGGGCTGCTATATAGTGTTCTATAATCGTAAGACAATATTCGAGACTCAGTGACCGAGTACATATTATATGTACAAATAGTTACATTTTTTTCCCTATCGTGTACAATCGTACTTATGTATATTTATATATTATTTTAATAAATATATGCATGTGCTATTATATCACACACACATTCACGAAAAATGATGTCAAGTTTAAAATAAAAACAACACAGACGACTCAAAAAATTAAACTTAAGACCTAAATTATAATGGTAAAAATGAATGACACCTTATTATGGAAGTCTGTCCCTTTTAAGTGTCAACAATATTCTATAAAAATGTATATATATTATATATAGAATATATGTTTGCTTCCTATTTTACTTAATCCTTACGTAATCATAATTGTATATATATATATATTCTTCCACATTCTTTGGTAGATTATTATATAGAAACTTAATACTATTATATAAATAAAAATTTTCTCTCTAGTCCATTGAGGTCAACCCGAGCATATTTCCGAATGCTCGTCCCAGGCAGATATCTATATGATTTTATATAATAATATCAAGAAAAAGCAAAATACATTATTATATATGGAAAATCGAAAATCTTAAGATTGAGTTTTCAGTATTCAATAAGTAAGTATACATAAATAAATGTTATAAATATGTAATTACTCACTTGACATTCGCGAGAACAATACCACTGATTTGCACATCCAGCACAAACAAATTGTGCTCTGTGTGAATTACATCCTTGACATAGTGGTGCTTGATCATCATCTTCTTGTTTAAGATCCTCCCGACGCTGTGAAAAAAAACAAATCATCAAATTTATATTGATTAGTTATATTCTCCATATATATATGGTATGTCAAATTAATCAAGTACTACGCTACTCAAGTATACATTATATACCTTGGACGATGCTAAAAGACTTGCTAATGACAAGGAATTGCTGTCATTATTCGAATGATTTCCTGAATCAAGTTTAATAGATGCAATCGTACCAGCAGCACTGACTTCATCAGGAACACCACTACTTATTGGTACACTTATAGACGAATTAGAAGATAATAATTTCGCCAGTGTCGTACTTAATTGTCCCCTAGGAGGAATAAAGGCAACATTTCCTGCTTGCTGCTGCTGCATCATCATCATAGAAGAATTATTTGACTTTGGGATGCTTCTAGCATTCATGGTAACATTTTCATTATGAGAGATGACGGTGGCGGCGACAGCAGCAGCATTAGAAGCACCCATTTTTTCTGTTTGAGATAATTGAGCCAAACTCACTAAAACGTCTTTAAAACTGATGTTTCGATTTTGTGGCATTATACCGACTGTATTATGATTAATATTATTATTGTTAGTAGTAGTAGTAGTAGTAGTAGTAGTAGTAGTAGTTGATGAGGATGCTCCTCCTGCTTTTCTTATTGAAGCCTTTTTTCTTTCTTGACTTTGACTTGCTGCAATCTCTTCTGGATTTTTTGACCTATGTACAAACAAGTATATTATTACATACACATTCATCATACATATACATATGAGAAAATCCTCTTTGCTCAGGAGTATTATATATACCTTTCAAAATTTAAATTTTATTATTGCCCTATATAATTTTATAAATTGCAAAAAAATCTCATAAAAGTATTCACCTGTAATCAGCTATTATCGATCGGACTTCAACTATTGGACCTTGACGACCTTCTCCTATGACTTTATTTTGTAGTAATGCTGCAGCAGAACTATTATTATTTAATTGAACTGGGCTACTACTACTAGTATTTCCTCGATTTCTTTCACATAACTGCTGAAGTGCTAGAGACGCTTTGAAATGTTCCATTGTGGCCGATGACTCTTTTTGTTTTGAAGAACCATCCTTATTATTAGTACTAATATTCTTTTTTTCTTTTTTACTACTTGTGGTGGTGGCGGCTGTTGTTGTATCACTATCATCATCCTCCTCCTCCTCCTCCTCACCATCATTATTATGAATTCGATAATTTTTTAACCTCTTCTCTTCTTCTTTGATTTCCTTTTCAGTCTTTTCTGCAGTAAGACGTGTCTCGTCATTCTCTCGTCGTCCTAAACCAATTTTTTCACTTTCGGAATTTATTTTAGTCATTAAACTTGCAAAATCATCTGCTTGTTGTTGGGACTCGGAATTAATAAAATAGTCAACTTGTTGTTGTCGACGAAAAATTTCTAATGCCAATTCTTTGAGTTTTTTTAAACGAATAATTGCATTCCATTCTCTTTCCTTTTCTTTTAGCAATGTTGTGAGTGATAGGATTTCTTTTTCTAATTGAAGAACTTTATTTTCACCAACTCCACCTCCAGTTGAACTACTATTACTGTCATCAACACTATTTATTGATGATGCTGCATTGTTACAATCTTCAAAATTATTATTACTGTTGCTGCTATTGTTGTTGTTGTTGTTAAATTTTCTATTTTGCTTAATACTCACTTTATTATTATTAGGAACTACTTTTGTATCATTATGCCCATTTTTTGTTAAAACGTTATTATTATTATTACACTTTATTTGTTGTTGTTGATGTTTTCCGTGTGAATTACTTTTATGGTGATTCGAAGACGTTGAACCATGAGATGAAACAGAACTTGACCTTTTCTCAATAATACTAGAAGGTCCTGCAATAATAACTTTATTACTATTATTGTTACTATTTCGATTACTATTATCCAATAAGAGATCAGTGGTATTAGTTGTAATTGTAGTTGCAGTTATAGTAACACCGGAGGATGATGATGCTTCTAGTAATAAATTTTTACTTTCATTTGAACTTTCACTCATCATATCTTCGCCATCAACAGCATTCTCAACAATAACTAGATCATGTTCGTCTTCAATTTCAAGTTTCACACGTTTCGTGTCCAGTCGATCATCAAATTCAATATCGTTCCTACTACTACTACTATTATTATTATTCAGCAGGATCAGTTGTTCTCCTCCACTAACTGCATTCGCTCCACTTCTCTCATTTCCATCATCGTCAAACAGCATAGTTTTTAATCTGAAATTACATCAAATATACATTAAAAAAATGTTATAAAAAGTATTATATGCGTATAAAATAAATGCTACCTAAATCCTTATAATAATTTTAACTTAATCATTTAAACACAAATATATAAGAACGAGAATTATATACATACTTATATATAATGTTCGTCGCAGCTATTTGAGAACTTATAATGAGTATTATATCTAAAAATGACTTTAATCAAATCATTTTTAACAATCTTGAAAGGTTAACACTTGTCTTCTTCTGGGTTAATAATTAAATATTTACACATACCAATAATAAATTGTCACTTACGTATTTAACTCCTTTGTTAATTCTTCGACAATATATTATACACATATAAATATTGTAAATATGTGTGGCTAAACTTTCGCGATCAAAATTATAAACCATATAAACTTTCTACCACACTTATTACAACTTTTTAATTAAACTAAACAATTTAAAACACCAAGAAATACAACTACTTTTAAAAAAATTGTGTCATACTTTATTTGTAAATCGATAATTATTTTGCACGGGTTTTAGCTCAGCTTTCTACACGTCAATATAAAGTAAGGAAATTTCTCTCGCTGAACTCGTGCGATATACCTTTGGCTGTATATATATATCCACTCACTTTGACTATATATGCATATGTGTCTCCATAATAAAAACGTAAACCTTATTTTTGAGGCCATTCTAATTTTTGTAAAGTTCAACTCGACTAAATAATAATTATTAATGGAACTTTAATTTAAAACACAGATATAGTCAAAATCTCAGAGGCAACGAAGGAAATTTCCAATATTTGCTCATTGTCAGTCGATCCCATACTATGTATATTTATATATAATGCTTTCCATCTGTTTAAATGCTACATTTCTATTTGTAAAAAAACTAAACTTAATAGGGACTTATTTTCTGCTTATATAGATATATGTGTAGAATGATTAAAAAACTAACCTTGAAATGGTTTGTAATGGTATTAAATCTGGAGCAGTCTTTGCTCCGTGTTGATGATCAGTTGAAGGGACGACGAGTAAATTCAATAGTTGCAATTTCAAAAGGGGTGACTTCCCCAAGTAACTTGACAAATAAGGGCTACAACTGTTGAAATGATTATTATTTTTTTTAGCGTTGCTGGTATTGTAATTCTCTGTTGTTGTCGTTTTTGTTGTAATCCTAACGGGGTTACTTAACTTTGCACGGTTTCCTCCTAAGGGTACACTACTACTACTGATATTGTGATCAGTACGTTTTGCTGCTACTGCTGCTGGTGGTGGTGGTGGGTAGTTGAGACTGCTAACACAGTGATTTTCCCCAACTGCTACACTCGTTTTACTAGTACGTTTGTTATTTTTCAAGTGCTTGTACAGTATGCTATTTGAATGACTATTATCATCATTGATTTTTATTCTTGATGAATTATTATAATTATTATTATGAAACGCCGAGTCTTCACTTATTGTGTTTTTAAAACAGTCTCTCTCTCTTTCTAAAAATCTTCCCTGCTGTAATAAGTCATTGTTGTCCCATGTTTGAGTTTTTTTCTTCTCCTCGATAATGTTGTCTTCTTCTTCTTTTTCTTCTTCCTGTCGTCGTGATTCTATTATCGGTTCATTGGCCTCTCTGGAATTTTCTAAACGTGTATTTGTATGGATACTTTCTTCTTGGGGTCGAGTTTTTATTGTTTCATTTGATGAATAAATGAACACATTTTTGTTTTTATTCGAAGAGAATGATTTAGTAGTAATAGCAGTAGCAGTTGAGGAGGATCTAATT
Organism: Gisinianus flammeolus; assembly: GCA_034699125.1. Classification (NCBI taxonomy): domain Eukaryota; kingdom Metazoa; phylum Arthropoda; class Collembola; order Symphypleona; family Katiannidae; genus Gisinianus; species Gisinianus flammeolus. Next base: position 65,218 of record JAIUND010000021.1, on the reverse strand, counting down.
TGAGTTTTTTTCTTTTTTAAATAGTAATTATTTAAATCCTGACACCTCCAAGTCCCTTCAGGTTTTTTAATGACACAAACTCCAAAACGGAAATTTTCAACTGTGACTGCTCGAATTACATTATCCGTCACCTTTGTTTTAACTAAAAACTTACCCTCACACATAGCTTATTTACGAGTCGTCGTTCCTTTGACATTCTATATAGATACTACGACGAGCCGGTGTCTTACTATATATGTGGTTATTATATAGTTTTGGTATTAGGAGTAGTTTCTAATAATTGTTTTGGATATCGTTGTTGATACTGGGCTTGGGATTCAATAGAAAACCAATGTTGTTGCAATAATAGTTTGTGCAATAATAATAGTATGTGATAATAACAATAATAGTAGTGATGATTGCGAATTTGGATTTAATAATACGAACAATAAGGCACCAATATGTTGTTGTTGTTTATCAACTATAATAGTATTTCAATAATTATTGTTTTAATGATTTCTAACGTGGACATGATATATATATAATTATATTATATTATATTATTATTATTATATGTTATAATAAAAAGGACACTGTTAGGTTCTCCATATGTATATATGTGTATATATTATATATTGTCTCTCTGTGTGTTTTGTGTGTACTATATATACACACTGTGTATAGACTGTGTGTACAATCTAATCAGTGTGTATAAATATATTATATTACAATAATAATATTTCCTAATTCTGACTGACTTCCGGCTAAAGGCTTCCACATCCTCACGTCTCGTCTGTCTGTCTGTAATATAGCTACTAACTAAAAAAAAGAGAATTATATATGAACTGAATTTACGTCACTACTAGCTTGAACTAGCAATAGAGCAGCAGTATAGTATGTAGTAGAATAGAAAATGAGCTTAGTAGAGTAGTAAAAATATATGTAATAGTAGTTGTAGTAGTACTTACTAAAAACTATAAAAGTTGTGTAATGTATAAGTTCACGTTATTAAAGGCCAAAACGGAATGAAATGCAGCATGTGGCTTAGTACTAAGTAAGTATATTTGTAATATATGTATGACATTGCAAAAATAGTTATTTTCTCTGTAACACGAATCTACTTTAACTCTTTTCTCTCTGTGCTGTGGATGGATAGACTAAGCAAAAGTAGAAGGATATATAGAATGTATAGTTTGCCGATATTATTATTAGACCAAAAAAGAGACTTCTTCTCTTCTTCTTCCATACAGCAAATAAGTATACTATATACATATAGAGCGCTTGTTAGTATTAGAAATCTTAGCTTAGCATGCATGTAAATAGTACCTATACATAAGTACTTATATATAGCGAGTCTTGTCCACATAATGCATACGCTATATAATGATTAATCAATTTAAAATACAATTATATACAAATGACTCGTAATTAATGGTAACAAAATGTGTGTCAAAAAATATTGCAATAATATATTTTGATAATGGGAAAAAATTGACCAAATTAAAATGAATGCAAATGGAAATGAATGAAATATCTGCAATTTTCAATTTTTTCGCTATCACCCAAAAACAACAAAGAGCATTCATTGAAACTTATTTGAAAATAACATAGAATAGAATTTTTTGCGAAAAAGCCGGAGGATTTCAACAAGGTGATAGAATTTGGCCATGCACTTAAATTTTTACTCTCGCCACTTCTTTTCTAAGTTTCCTCAAAGTTTATTCCTCACTTTAAATGTAAAACTAACCAACCAAAACCGAAAATTATCCAGTAATTGTACTAATCTTAGTAATTAGAGTATTATGGTACATTTATATACATTTAAAATTCCTAGTTATTTAGTTTGTACACACAAAAAAAGTCAGTGTGGAGAGGAGGAAAAAGTTTTGTTTAATTGTAGCTCTAGGTAGACAGTTTTAGTGGGATTCAAATCAAATTTTGCTGTTGTTTTTAACAAGTTTTAAAGATTTTATTAATCTACACTTGTGTCGTTGAAGGATAAAAAGTTGTGCTCTGGGTAAAGATATTTAAAAGCAATAAGATATTATTTATTAAAACGAGGTAATATGGCTAGCGGTAAGGGACACTCGACGGATTCCGTCGTCAAAGAAAGACGACTAAGGCCAATTTACGGTAAGATACATAAGAAAAATTGAGAAATGTTTTATTTGATAAAGTTACATATCAAAAATTGTACTGTAATGTTCTCTACAATAATTTGTTTTTTTTTACACAGAGCTGCTGGACAGTAGCAATAATAAGCGAGTCGTTCAAGAAGTAGATCGATTGTTAAAAAAACAACCTACATTTACGTGTGCAAAAGTGAGTTCGAGTAACGTGTTTTTTATAAATGTCTATAGCTATTAGATATATATTTTCTCATCATTGTAATGTAATTGTTGTGCCCGCAGTAACCATATAATAATCGTATTGTTGTTTGGGCGGAATAGGTCCTTAAAGGATTGGCACTACTTCGAATGGGAAAAGCAAGTGAATGTCTGTCAATTATTTCTCCGATTGTGGATGAAGTTCCTACAGATGAAAATACTATTCAGGCCCTTACTATTTGCTACAGGGAATTGGATCAACGTAAGAGAAATATGCTAATTGTCTAAAATACATGTTTCTCATTGTTATTACTTACAACTTACTTGAATGTGCGTTATAAATGTTGTACATATATTTTTTACATAGCACAAATGGTGTGTCATATACTTGAGCAAGCTTGTAAGAGTGAAAAAAGCGAAGATTTACTCTCCAATTGTTTTATGGCTTATACAAGAGTAAGTTTCATAATTATTAGCTATAATTCTATATACTCGTTTATGTTTTCAAAATTGTTTAAAAACAAATGTTAAACTCCTTTCATTGTTATATAGGTTGGTGATTTTCAAAAGCAGAATTTAACAGCAATGACTCTGTATAAATTATACCCTAAAACACCATACTTTTCTTGGGCTATCATGAGTCTGTATGCCAAAGCAGAAAGGGATGCTGCCTCAGATCCTTCGGCTCTTCGAGTAAGTTTACCACTTGCTGAGAGAATGATGGCCAAGTTTATGGAAGACAATAAAGTAGAATCTGAACATGAACTTACCCTGTACGCGCTGATATTAAGAAAACAGGTCAGTTTACATCTTATTAGATTTATTTATTTTGCTTAAAAATTGTACTTGAGCATGGAATTTTGTTGGTGTGAGTGCTCTTATAGATGTAGAAATACATTTTTCAATTTTGTATGTATTTGTCTATAGATCATTTACCAATTTAAAATGTTGATTTTGCTGAGGAAGTACTTTGTGTGTGTATTGGTCATTTTTGTACTTGTATGAATTTTTTGCATGGGTATTACTATTACTCACTTGTGTACAAATATAAATCATGGATTTGGTTTGTGGAATAGAAAAACTACGACAAAACAAATAATCACTTGTTTCTTTTTCACCAGCAAAAATATGACAAAATGCTGGAACTACTGGACAGAACCTTTGGCGTTGTGCAGCTCTATGATTGTGCTGGATTTTATAGTAAATACAAAACGGAGTGCTTGGTCAAATTAAACAAACATGAAGAACTTGCGCAATTCATGGAAAGTAATTTAAGAAAAAAGTTAGTGTTTCTTTTTCTCAATTCTAATCATCATAATATTTCAAAAATTATAAAATTTCCACACTCGGATAATTTTTGAATTTGCATTCTTATTTGATTGATGTGATAAGACAAAGCTTTATCATTTTTGACCTACAAACAAATCCTGTTAGTGTTTATATTTTTTATTAAAGTAATGAATTATATATTAAAATATATTTTATATGATTACAGCCCGGATGACTATAAAAGCTACGCGGAATACATTAGGATTTTTGGAGAGACTCAGACTGAAAGAGTGATTGACTTTTTAAAGGAAATGAGAGGTCAAGAAAAGAATGACCGCTCTCCTCTTCTTGCCTATCTTTATCTATTTCAATTTCTCTTTGATCGAGGAATCGATCCCAAAGTGGGCATGGACCCAATTTGTATCTTTAAAAAGTACGCTGAACATTTTGGGAATAAACCGTCATTTTTCATGGACCTATGTGGGTTTTTGAGTGGATTACAAAAGGATGATGCAAAAGATGCATTCTTGGCTATCATGAAAGATTTTATAAAGACACCTATCGACTATTTGAATGTAAGTTTAGATACATAATTTAATGCTATATTTTTCATCAACTCATATTTTGTTGAGTGTGTGTATTTATTCTTTTCATTATACATTTTACAGCCAAACGAAATACAACGGCACATTAATTACATGTACATGTCAAGATTCTTCTCGAATAGGAAGCAAACTAGTGATCCTCTTAAAATATTAATGTATGTTCAAAATAATATGGAAAAATATTTGGATGGAAATGAAGCTCACGAAGAGGCACGGCAAAATTCGATAAAAACTGATGAGATTCCTCAAGATGAATTCATTATCTTAGCATGTCTTCTACTCGTAGACTCCTTTTGGTTTGATTCTAATTTATGGAAAAATGTGTTCACACTCATCAAGGAAAATAAACAAGAAATTATCGATCAATCACCATCTCCAGATGGTACTGAGAAAGTTCGGAAACTTTTAAAAGAGAGATATAGTACTCGAGCTCCTCTATCAAATAATGAAAATGATCTCGATCTATTCAGTTCAGGGTACAGTAATCAAGCATCCACACACGACGAGCATAGTGCTACTCTTAATAATGAACCCAAAAAACAAGATTCTGGTGATGATAAAGTGGATACAATTATTGAATCTAAAGGGCATTCTCTCTCAAATGGAATCGCAGCTCTTGACATTGGGAAAATTCAAGATTATACACCATGTGAAGAAGATTATCCCGCTCTTCTTAATATGGCTCTATTAGAATATGCAACTGAACGAAGTCCTCGAAGTGAGTATTTTATTTATTTATCATCATTACATATATGCTTACAAACAATAACTAAAAGTATCTCAAGTTTCTATAATAAAAATACTAAATATATTGCACAGGTGCTCAACTCCGAATTCTCTTGTCAAAGTCATACATTCGTTGTGGAGCTGTGGGGGCCGGAGCAGATGCCATTATTGCTTTGGACTTAAAGCATATTCAATGGGAATCTCTGGGATATCTCTACATATGGAAATTAACATCTTCCGGATTTCATCATGAGGCTTCTCGTATTCTTAAATTGGCTGAAAGTTTCTATACATCGTATCAAAAAGAGGTAATTTTAATTAACTATTCATATAGTAATTTAATAGGTGTATGGAAAATCTGTCATACTATCATACTGTCAGTATGAGTAGCAAAAGGCCTGCTGCTCCCATTTGGGAGCAGCTTTTTGCTCCTGCTCCCAAAAAAAATTTGCTCTTTTGTCATGTAGTTATCGGATTATGAAAATTGCTCTCTTTTTTGTTCTGCTCCCATTTACAAAGAGATAGGATAGTTTTTTCAATAATAATACAATGAGAATTGAAATTTACTGCGAAATGACCTGTTCACTAGGAGCATTTTCAACGGTCAATGACATTGTCTGCTCTTGAGACTAGTATTTAAAGACTTTTATGTAGTTTACTTGCTTCTGTGTACAATCAAAGTTATCACTAAAAACTTACATTAGTATAAACACGTTAAAATTATGATGTCGTCGAAAGTTATACTGAAAAGACCAATTAAACGACCACCTTCTCAGTTACCATCAAAATTTTATTATTGTAACTCAAGCTTTAAACAATTTAAAAATTTACAAAGGCATCATAATATAAAATATCCAGAGAAAGTTTGTCGTTGTCACAATGTAGCTATTCTAGACGACTACATTTCCGTAAGTTTTTTTCATGACTATTTTCGTATGAAAGCCAAAATACTACGTACACTGCAGTTTAATTTGTGGGTATTTACTTCCATCCTGTTTACATAATTACTGTCAGGTTTCAACTACCGATGAAGAAAGTCCGAATGAGCTTACAGAAATAGAAGGCAGTAGTACTCAGGATCATGATGTAATAGATAATATGGAGGCTAGTCAAGATAGTCATCATGATGACATGGAAATTGAGTATTTTTATCATGGCTTGGAATCCAGCACTTCACTAATGGCTTTTATTAAGCTTTCCGATTTAATTGAATTTGCTTCATAAGCTGTTTTGGTAATGGTACTGAGATTTTCCTGTATGTTTTATATTATGATGCCTTTGTAAATTTTTAAATTGTTTAAAGCTTTTGTTACAATAATAACATTTTGATGGCAACTGAGAAGGTGGTGGTTTAATTGGTCTTTTTCGTATAACTTTTAATGACTTCATAATTTTAACGTGGTTATACTACTGTAAGTTTTTAGTGATAACTTTGATTGCACACAAAAGCAAGTACACTACATAAAAGTCTTTAAATACTAGTCTAAAGAGCAGACAATTTCATTTAGTTTCATTAATAATCCTGACATTACAATGAACAATAATTAAGAATATGGTTATCGACGTAAGTCAACTTACACTAGATAAAAACCGATTTTTATGAGAGCAGAAAAAACCACAAAATTTCTCAGTATGAGCAGTTTTTTTGGCCTGACAGATTTTCCATGCACATAGTACATCCAAAACGTTGTACACAGGCTTTTCCTTCTATTCATAATCAATTTTGTGTGGAATCTTTACTCATTTGTTCCTTTCTTTTTTTTGTGTTTCAGAGTATGGAATTTGTAATTTCTGCTTACAAGTATGGTTCATGGGAAAAGATTTTAGAGTTTATGGAATTCCGAGACCTCATATTGAATTCAGTTCAATTTGGACTCTTAAAAGTAGAAAGACAGCTTTTAGAATACTCAAAAAGTGCTACAAGTCGTAGTCAAACAGTTGAGGTTCGTATTTTATTTCCTTGTAAAAAATATTATTATTATTATTAATTTATTAATGTGGATATTCCTTGATTATGTTTTTTAAATGGTTGTCTTACTTATTTTTTTGTATTATACAAAACATATAGGTTGCACAACACTCGGAAATCGGCTCAATTGACTTGGACATTAAATTTACAGAGTCAAGAGACTTCAATGTCTTGTTAACATATAGTGAAGAAAAGGTTTCACAAGAATTTGTACGTTTAACTTTCCAAGCTGATTTAAGAAAGCTCAAAGTCCGTGGTCTGGTAGCCTTGCTACTTGACAAATTCGTACTCAGTGTTGCAGACAATGATTTTAATTCTAATATGAGCGACATAGAAAATCTATTATCCAGTTTTTCTTCACAAGTTGAACTAGATTATTCAGAATTCAATATTAAACAGGTAATTAATTAAGTCGTATGAACTATGTTGTGTTTGGAGTGTGAAAGTGTTTGCAAAAACTTTCAAATGTAACTTGTACATATATAACTAAATCATGTACATATTTTGTTGCTTATGGTTTGCAGATTTCAGTAGATGGAATGTGGCCACCTCGTATATTTCAGTACAAAGATAACGGTCACTTAGACCTTCTGCTCAATATGTTTAATGCAACGTTTCATATATGTAAAGGTGTCAATAATGTAGCTCTCTCTAGCCTAACTGAAAAGGTTGCGAGGAGCTCAACTGATATTGCTCTGGAGCTCATTAAATATTGGACTGCGAGTAAACATACTTTGCTCAATCGAGCTGATCGACTTGAAAGCTTATATGAGTTTATCGAGGTACTAACTGAACTATAAACTATTTCTTGCACACAATTTATCCATGTATCAAATTCGATAATCGATGGTCTAACGATTGGGCATGCAAATTTGTTTATTGTGTAGACTTTGGGATTCTGTTGCATCCTTGTGGATATTTGTTTTTCAACATTAAGAAAAAATACAAATTTAAATACCAAGACTAAAAAGAAAAAGTCAAAAGAGGTAAAGGATTTAATTTTTAAAAAAGTATTCATTAGATTTTTGATTTGTTTTAATTGCTCAATATTTTTTACCTTTCATTTGTTCTTAACTATCTTGTTTACTTTTGTCATATTCATAGGGTGGTGTGAACCCGGAACAACAGAAAAGTATCAGTGACGTAGTTGTTGCATTTGTACAGTGTTTAAAACAAGTTGATGAAGTATTAGTTTCATCTCCATTTACAACACCATCATGTTTTCCCATCAATTGGAACTCCATCTCAGAATTTTGGGGAAATGTAGTCAACGATGACTTGAAGACTTACATTCTTCCTTACTCATTACCCACGGTTATGAAGAAATTGAATCTGAGTTATGAAAGATCACTTTCAGACTTGGTTGCAAGCATCAAATGGAAGACAAATTATTTGCAGGGACTTAATTTTGACAGCTGAATTTTACTACATGTGTAAAAATTAGTTTTCATTCTTATTATCTTCAAGTGTTATGTTTTCCTTTGTTGTTTTCGTTTTTTTTTTTTTTTTGGTTTGATTGTTTGTTTGTTTGTTTGATTGAGTTGTTTCGCTGTAGCTCTGTATAATTTTTTTGGCGTTTTGCAATAACCTTTTACCATGTAATTCGTGGGGCCATAAGTAATCTTTTACTTCCAATCCATATATTTCAGTCTACAAAAACTCATGAAGGTAGAATAGATTACTTGGTATCAGTTGTTGCCGAACGCAGCCATAATGCTTATTAAGCATCGTCAATTCCAAGTGATAGAAGAACATCACATGAATCAGATTAAGTATGTACTGAGGCAATATGCAATTATGATTACCGATTAAATACATAACATACATATACTAGAACGTATTATGTATCCCTGAATTTTTCATATTCAAATGAAAATAAAATGTATGTTTTGAACTTGTACTCGCACCTTTTGACTCCCTGTTTGAATAAATAAATAAAACAGTTGTTTCATTTTGTGAACGAAATATGTTGTCTACTAATATTTAAATACATTTCATACAACAAGAGTCTCTATACAAATCGTATTTTTATATTTAGTATAAGAGAAGAAAGTAAAACCGTTTAAAATATCCCCTATACACAAAACAAATAAATAAAAATGAACCTTGTGCGTACGTATATTAGTGTAGTCAATGACTGAGTAAAGAGTTGAGAAGAAGAGCGATATATATTCAGTCATGTCTTATATAACTGAGGCTTGTCAGAGGATGAGGGAAAAAAGAACCAAGTTTGTAGGATATTGCTTTATAGTTTTTCTACTTCGATTGGTACATGAAACACATCTTCTGTCTTTGAAAAAAACTCGTTAAACTTATCGTTAGCTCTTTTTTCTATTCGAAAAATGTAAAGGTGAGCAAAGACGTTTGAGGATGCATTTAAATTAATGATAATTGAGAAAATCTCTGGTTTTCAAACTACTGAAAAATTCTTCCCGATAGGCCAGCAATGTCACAGGCGCACACGTACATATACGATAGTGACTATACTGTAAAAAATTATTATATCAGAGTATGTATATATACACAGACAACTATCATTGTGTTTTTTAAATAAAACTATACAAATAAAAGTTTTGTATAGATATAGTGAATGTATTAAGTAAATGAAACTTGCATTTTTTTCTTCATTCCACAAAGAATGGAAGGAGGCAATTGAATCTTGAGAGCAATTCTATAATATAGAACGTAAGGAGGTATATTATTATTATTATACCTCCTTACGTTCTCCATGTGTAGTATTGTGTATGTATGTATACATATATATGTACCAGTGTACAAAGAACATGGTGAATGCAAAGAATACGGGCAGAATGAATATATACAAAAATAATGTACATAATATCTATAGAAAGGTCCTTAGGTGTAGGTATTCATCATGATGATCATATAGTATAAATTCTTGAGTGAGAGTACGCCAAGATAGAAAGATGGAAAAGACGCCTCTCATAAAAATGCCATAAATTAGTAAAGTTGCAGCAGCAAGTTTTTTCGCATTTATGTAGAGCCAACTTTCATTCTCAGTTGATGTACGTTTACATCTGGTGATGGTGGTGATGCTCGCTTGAGTAGTAGTAAGTATAGTATAGTAGAGTTAGTTAACTCATGTAGGGACCATCAACATGTTGTTTTTCTCAACATTTGTCCTTCCTTTTTGGAAAGGATTTGTGATTGTGACATGAGGTCACTCCAAATTGATCCCGCTTTTATATATATTTTGTAATATTTTGTACAGACTTTTTGTCGATAACTTGAGATTCTCTCATATAAAATTGGACTTACTTCCGAAAATCAGCTCCATAATATTGTGACTCACAGAGTGCTCACTGCGTTTATCATTCAGTTGCTCCGAGTTATTCTCCATGTGTCAATTCCTCATCATTTTTTTGTCAACAAAGTTGTCAAAACTTTTATACGTATATTTATTGTTTTGAAAAGAATATCTTTGTGTGTGTGACTGTAGTGCGAGTGGGGATACTGGGAATGTGTAAAAACAGTATATAAATCTGCCGGCCCATATCAATATAATTAGTATTGTACGAAAAAATACAGCTATGTACAATTTATACCGCACTATATGAAAAGCAGGGAAAATGTTTAAAAGACTACATATAATATTGCTACTAAGAACAAGGTGTATGTATGTGTAAAAGTGCATTGAGAATGATTTGCCTTGGTAAATCAAATTCGTACAATGAGTTGGTCAAGATAGCAAAAAGGAAAGAATGTGTTTATTGTTTTGTTTGGCTCGGAGGGAATTACCATTTACCATCATCATCATGATCGTACAGTTACACAGTGTGTGTGTGTGTGTATCTAGTGTCTTTCTGAAGTAGTACATGTACAATAATACTGTTTGTACTGTAATAATGTGTGTGTAAACCTTGATCATCTGTTCATACGGTTTTAGTTGTCACAGAATGTATGAAAAATAGTAAAAACAAAAAACAACTAGAACTGAACCTCTACAATAAAATATTGTGTGCACAGAAATAAATAAATATATATTATATATATACACGCGGAGGTCTCTTCCTTTTAGTTTTTGTGATCCAAGAAAAATGGCATATGAGGAAAATAAATGAAAATTTGTATTTGCCCTTCTTCGTTGAAATTCCACGACTATATATACTTTGTATATACGGTGTGTACTCTTGCTTTTACATGTGTTCATCGAAGTTTAGAATTTCGTTCACTGGTGTGTGCTACGTATCATTTTCTTGTTGATTTTATTCAGGAATATATAAATGATTAGTATATACATATGCTGCATTGACATGCAAGCAGTCGTGAATTCTACTGGCTAACTCTACACAAGTTTGATTCACTGATCTTATCAATCAGTTTGAATGTACAATCCACTAAAAACTTTTAAACATATTTATACACACACAATTGTAGAAAATTTTCCAATTTTCAATCACTCGACAGTGATTCGGTGCCATTTGAACTATATATAGCTCAAGATTCAAGATTCATTCCCATCTCCTTACCTGCTGTCAATTCAGTTTGCAGTGTGCGGCTATCAATTCCTTAGTGTATGTGTTTCAACTTGAGAATATATATTTAATATACTCGTACTCGGCAAAAACAAAAGCTCAAGATTAAATTATAGAAAGGGATTTTACATATAGGAATAGGATTTCTTCATCATCGTCTTCCCCCCTCACCCCGTGTCATATACATATAATCAATTCAAAATGTTAAGTGGTGAAAGTGGTTACCTCTTAAAAAATTATCAAATGTGCTTTGAATTTACATGATAATGATGATGATGTGTCCAATATCCAAATAATGAAGGGCAGTAAATGTTGTATGAATAGTCAAAACAGTGGAGTCCTCATACATTTTTCTCCAAGCAACATACATACATTTTGGTAATTAGTTTCGTTTTTGTAGATTGCTCAACAGAGTATATCTATATATAGATTTGTGTATGTGATGTGATATGGATAATTCAAATTGTGAGCCAACGTTATGTACAATTATACTACCGACATGACATGGGTCAAACACAAAATACAAATATATAATTTTACCAGAAGTCTGAGGAGACGGACGATGACTATCTGTACAACAGTATGTACATGTAGAGTTTAATATAACTTTTGTCATACTGAAATATAGATATGTATGCATATGAAAAATGAAAATCATCATAAGATTTTATAGAGAGTTGTACGTTTTTGAATTGTGATATAATGTTGTGGCTCGAGCAACTGAAAGTGTACGGTTTGGGATCGATGGAGAATCCAAATAAACAACAATGGAGTCCCTGGGTAGTTTTCCGACTTTTCCTATTCCTGAGTATACTCCGAAGTGTTTTTAGTGAATGGACGGAAGTGGAACCTTCCAGTGATTTAAGTTTCCAACAAGGCTATCCACGAGTGAATAAATGCTGTCCACTTCATCAGGTATGCTATATTATTATATTATCGAGTATCGCCCTTTATGGTATCCGGTATATGCAGAAACTATTTGTCCTCATTATTTCGTTACACAATATAATATACGTTTTTGTTTATACAAATTTATCCAGAGATATGACAAGGGTCATTGTGTGGAGAGTGGTCAGAGGATGGACCGGGACAAGTACTGGAAACCACCAAAAACCATAATGATTTTTGATAATGCGACTGAAACGACTGACAATCCTGTTGTATTCCGGTAAGTTGATATCCATTTCCTCATTATCTCAATGAATCCACGATTTTATTATCATCATTACTTGTAATACTAAAATTGATTTGAGCACGTGCACGACTCAATGTGTGAAATATATATTTTCTTTTTTCCTGTTGTCTTTGCTCTATCGTTTTAATGTTATGGCCACTAAAACCAGAAGTTTTCTCATCCGATAGCGTTTTTCATGCATTTTATTCAGTGATGATTGGTAATAAAACTCATGGCATTCGTAAATATTTTACGGAATTCTCTATACCTATATAGTTTGTCAATTTACCTTTTACTTTCTCAAATGAATTTCTTTTAAAGAATCATTTAATATATAGACTCTATAGACATGTATGCGGTTGGATCAACTCTAAAAAACAATATGCACATTTGATACTTTTGAGGATCGAGAAAAAAACTCAGATTAAATGTAAAGTTGTGTGCGTGTAATATTTTTACGTGAATCACGTAACGTGATGTTTTCAACCGCCTTTTTCCCATTGGTAAAGTCAATTTCTGAAGTTGATGCATATTGATATTATAGTTCTCTCTTGCAAAAACTGTATGGGCATTTTAAATATGACATAAAATTGTACACGCGTACTTTCCTATTTATTATTTATTATTATTTATTATTTATTTCCTATTTACTTTCCTATTTGCAAAATATTGTTTGCCCTGGCATTGATTCATAATTTTCAAGATTTGTATGTACATATGATGAACTGAAAACGGATGTCTGCCTACTGCCTATATACTTGCAGGTTAATGTATTTTTTAAAACATTAAGGGAAATCTGTTTGTGATTATTCTCTGTATTATAGTTTCTTCAAAATTCCCCAGTAAAAACACGGATTTCGTGCAAACTTTGGGTAAGGATTCATTACTAATGAACGAGGAAGTTGGAATTTTATAGTTGTATATCATTTTTTATATTCTGGAAGCGCAACTATTATTATTATTTCCACGAAAAATACTTATGTCATCGTATTTTTTTCTTCAATTCGAAGTAATTAAAATATGAAGCCTTCTATAGTTCGTAGTTCATCCTATACAATGTTAGTGTTTAATTACAAGTTGTTTGTATATTTTACCATAAAATGAGAAAATAGAAAAAAAATTCTCTATTGAATTTCCGCAGTACTCAAAAATGGTTTAATAGTTCGAACATATACATATACCTAAGTATAATATATGCATGTTTGTGGACGGATGTACAGAATTGGAATTTATTTGATGTCTGCTCTCACTGGGTATGTATATACTATCGTATAATATAGTGTATTATACTTACAGACTTATTTATTTGTAGTCGTATAGGTAGCAAAGTAAATAAGCCAGACTGAATGTATATACGTGTGATCTGTAAACAATTGGAAAAGAAAACGACATTCATGTATTTCTTCATTCATTAGACAAGTCTGCTTCTTTATGCTGCCTTGCATAAAAAACACATGATGTGGCAGGATTCTCTCAATTCTAAATATGGATATTTTGCAAAGGGATGAGTGACCGTCTTTTAAATAGGTATGTATGCAGGAGTCTTTACATTACGTATACTCAAATTACTATTATCATTTATCATGATCCTATAGCCATTTTTTCTATTCTTATTCGTCTTATAGTCTTTCACCTACTTCCTTTTAACAATAAGGAAGTATATGTGCATGAATATATACGAGTTTGTCTTCTACAATCCAAACCCACATTTAAGTTTTAAGTATTAAATACGTATGGCAATACTTCAATACTCAGCTTTTAGGTGGTTATGCTTAGACCAACTTAATTGAAAGTTGATGGCACTATCTGCATATATGTATGTATAAAATATGAAATACACATCCTCATTTTTTCCTAAAACAGGAACAATGTCCATACATTTGAACATTATTGAGCTCGTATATTATAATATAATATATCTTATATATGGGTATTGTGGGTGAAAAACGACTACTTATTTTCAAAGGTCATTTGTGCTGGGGAGTTCCCATGAGCATATAAACAAAAACTGTCAGTGAATATAACATTATTACAAATCCAATGTATTTCCAATGGAAATTTTCCGAGAGAGAGAGAGAGAGTGGGAACTGAATAGAAAATTGACAGTGAGTGGTCAGTGAATCTAGATCAACATTTATAACTATAATATTAGACAGGATTGTCATTCATAATAATACTATTATGATATGTATATGCATAGGCAAAAAATAATATTGAAACTTGTAGTTTCCCTATATTATGTATTCTTTTTCTTATCCTTTAATCTTACTTTTCCTCCAGACTTTGGTTTTCTACATATACACATTTTGTTGCGTATATTTAAAAGTATATATACTTTTACATTTTATTTTAATAAAATTTTGCAAGTTTTTCTTCAATTACATATTATACTACAAGGAAAATGATAAATTGAGTTGAATGTTCTTTGCTCTACATTCGACATAATATTCGTACACATCATGCATGTGAGTATATGGGATATGTTTATTATGGTTTTTACTTGTCAAGAAAATATACACACAAGAATTTTCATACTGACTTGATTGACCATGACCTGTATTTTTGAGCCTTTTACATAACCTTTAAAAATAATCAAATATTTGAGAAGAAATTCCACAAATGATTTCAATATAGTAATAAGTTGAAGGATCTTGACAAAGGTCACTAATCGAGAAGAGACGTGCCTTTGGTATTCCTCTTATTTCACTCCATCTCTATGTAATTTCATTAAATACATCATGTATAATTACTAAATTACTAAATTATTACTGTTTAATACATCGTGCATGTATCATTTTCATATTGGAGAAATTCTACACGCACTTAAGATTCTGGCTGTTGAAGTTCACAGGTCAGTTTGTATCTTGACTTGAATGAACATTACAGATTCTTCTACTATACACTACTTCTATACTACACTACTGCATGATATAGTTATGTACTCAGCTCAATTTTAATGTAATTTAATCATTTATCTCACGTGCATACACAGTCTGATGTAATTGGATTTACAATTTAAGTGTGTTGTGAGACATTTTATGATTTTGTATATCACTGATCAGATGATGTGCGTTTTTACTGTGTGTATTTTGTACGTAAGTAATAGTAAGTATACTTGTAGTAGATCTGGAATGAAATAACTCTGAGATTATGATATAGCTGTCAGTAGAAACGTTTTACTTTAAATTTTAAGACCATTGCGATGATTATAATTACGTATTACTATTACTATTCATTCATTGATTACTGTCACTGCTTTTTTCTCTCGATATCTTTTGCATTCTTCACCTTTTGCCCAGGCCATAGTCAATGACGAACGATAAAACTTGACGTAGTTTTTTGTTACACCCTGCATTTTACGTTTTGGAATTCCGTGCTCCCAGACATTTATGTATCAGTATGTATCAGTATGTAAATAAGCAATTGTATGTATAATGCAGAACTAAAGTTGTTTATTAAATTACCTCAAATGTTGTTATTGGTTTGCAATTTGCGCATTTAGGAGTGAAAATGTCTCATAATATGTGAGATGATTCACTTTATTAATAGTTTTGTATATACTGATATATAGTTTTGGTTATTGTACAGTTTAGAAACAACTGAAGACTATCTATGTACTTAAACTCTTTGTTTTATTACTTTCCCAATTTCTTTTAATATTCGAATTCTAAGAATGCACAGAAATACAAAAAAAAACCTTGGAAAGAAAGAAGCTCAAAGAAAATCAGTTTAATTTCAACTGGAAAACTTACAATTGGAAATAAAAATAGACGGACATACATAGAGTCCATGGAGTCCCTATACAAATTATGTATGTACTTACGCATAGACGTATAGTTACATATTATGTCATGTAAAAAGTTTGTGTGAATTTTCTTGAAATCAGTACACACAAGGAAGGAAGATTGAGGCAGTCAAGTATTTTTAATGACATGTCATGACATTTAAATTCTAGAAGAAAAAAATACAGGAGCAGGTTTCAAGGTTGTTCTATGTAAAATACGTGAATTAATATAAATAAGACAATGGGAATGCATGGAGAATATATGTATGGTGCCTTAAGTATTATTTACAAAATTCAGCTTTAAGAATTATCATACTGGCTCCCTTATAGTTTGTATAGTACAATGATTACATTTATATTTATCTGCTAATGAACTGGAAATATTTTGGACATGGCTTGTATTTTTTATGATGGTCTATTTTTTGATTTCCACAGACTCCTTTTGGGGCAACCAAATTGTTCAAGTGGAACAGTGGAGAAAATAATACTGAAAGAAACTCCACGACTGAAAAGATTTACTGGGGAAGGTGATGGAAATGAGAGTGAAATTTTGGATGAGAACCAACAGCCTGATATTGTTCTATCTACCGAAGGTTTTTTAATATGGAAAGATGACAATAATTTAACAAATACCTATCAGTACGAACATTTCTGCATTGACCAGTAAGTTTCCAATTTTTTATATACTTATATACATGTGTATATTTCTGTCACTTTATTTTGTCATCTTTTATTTTTATTTCCCATATAGACCTACTTTTTTTACACATGCGTTTGTTCTCCCATTTCCCCTGCTCTCCTCCTTCCCGAATTTATATGTATCATCTTTACAATCTGTATAGAAACAACAATTCAATTTATTCGAAATGATTTTCCTCAAGTCCTCTATATATATATATATCTTTTACAAATCCCACAAGTGTGCTCCCAGCTGTTTTTTTTTTTGCAATAAAATTTTCTCAACGGTCAAATTATTTGTCCTTGCTTTTCGTTTTCATTCTCGTCATAACTTTGTCTTTAAAGCTCATGTGATATTATTATGTGTGGGTTCGTGTTCTAAAGAACATTTGTTCGTATGATACTCACTCCAAAATTAATGTAAACATGGGAAAATGATAATTGAGACGGAGAGCTTCATTTATTTACCATACATGCATGGGTATATAGGTAGTTTCATTGCTCTGATAACTTTTTATGATAATAGATAGAATTTTTAAGTTGAGTTGGGTGAGAGGGCAAATAAATATCAGTATGTATACGTAGTTATGTAAGGATTTTAATTCGTTTCACTTTTTTCAAGGTTATTCTTATACTTTAAAATGGGCTTTACTTATTGTACGAGACTTTTGTAAAAAATGAGCTCCTCTAACGAGTTTTCCACTCTTTTTTTGTATATGAATTACAATGTATATTTTTGATGATGGAGAAAGATAATTGAATGTGAAGTTACTGAAGTTGTCAAAGAAGAAGAAGAAGAAGTATAGACACGTTGAGGCGCCGACGCTTTTAATGGATTATAATTACAATAATAAATAATGATTGTGTGTGATATCGTTTCGTCAATCTAACTTTTCAGAGTGAATAAAACAGCCTTCATTGCAGTATTGTGTAAACCAGCTTGTACGGAGAAACGTCCATGCGTTCGGAAATGTTGTATGCCTGATTTGATACTGGACAAAAGTGGTGCTTGTGTACCTGCTCATGTTCCTTGGAAACCTTTTTTGTACAATTCCACATTGAATCATGTTTCCATAACTGACTTGAATCCACATTATCTTGTTGGACTCCCTCAAAATTGTAAAAGCGTTTTCGCTCTGAGTATGCGGGAGGATCCACTGGACAAGTAATTACAAATATTACAATACGTAATTACTTCATATACATGTGTTGTGTTATGATGTTACATTTAACTTGTAGCAATTATTTTACTGAAAAATGTTTTGTTTGTTTTACACAATAAGGTTTTTTCTCATGCTGAATGGCTCGCTTGTGACGACGAGGAATGATCATAAAATATTTTACGCGACTGATTCTTTTTGTGTGGATGGAGCAGTTGAAGAGATTTCAACCACAGAACCTGATTACCAACAACTAAATTACGATATTGCACATCACAGTGGACTTGAACTTGATCAAATTGCCCTTATCTGCTATCCCAAAGACGAGGATACGGAAAAAGATGTACGATAAAAAACAAATTAATCAAATTGGAAACATTTTGGGAAATGTTGCCGGAAATATTTCTCAAAAATATATATTTCCGGAAACATTTCCAGAATGTTTTGAAATTTGGAATGACAAATTGACATCGTTCTTTTACAGTCATCTTATTCTTTTGTGGATTTTTTTATAGGCATGGATTTTTCCACTTTTGGCCTGTGTCATGTTCATCTCGTCATTTTTCCTCGTACTGACAGCCATCGTGTACCTGATTTTATGGGAATATCAAAATATCCACGGTTGGCTTCAATTCTCCTACGTCGTCTCATTACTTTTTGCCTTTTCCTTTCTCGCCTGTGTACAAAGTTTTGCTTCTCACATTCATAACGCTGCACCAGAAATCTGCGAATTTGTTGGTAAGAGTTTTGTTTACATCTCACAAATTATAGGTTTCTATACTAATATGAAAATGTCATTGGATTTCTTAAAACAAATGAATTATAATGTCCAAACAAAATTGCAGGTTCGGTAATTCACTTCTCCTTTTTGTCCGCATTCTTTTGGCTGACATCAATGAACTTTGACCTGTGGTGGACTTTTTCGGGGTGTCGTCCACTCCGAGCGAGCACAAGAACCGGGGAGAAGAAACGCTTTGCTCTATTTGGTTTATTATCATGGGGGAGTGCAATTGTTATTGCGAGTACGTCAGTTGCACTCGATGCTGCCTACAAGTAAATAATAATTTATCAAAATAAGTTATTAGATTATATTATTGAAAGAAACAGAACATATACATACATATTTACAATTTACAATGAGCTCATATCCTTATAATATTTTTGTTTTCAGAGGGGATGAGTCCGTGTCATTTTATTTACCACAATTTGGACGAACTAAATGTTATTTTCACAATGAATGGTCCAAACTTCCGTTCTTTTACGCTCCAGTAGGATTCTTACTTACTATAAATCTCATTTTCTTCCTCAGTACAATCTACTCGCTACATAAACTTCAAAAAGATACCAAATTTGCTACAAGGCAAAGTTCAAAGCAAGATAAAAAGAGGTTCGTCATCCACACAGATATAATTGCTGGAATTGAGTTCCTGTTTTTTTTTGGCACATCTATTTAATTATGGATACTTATTTTTGTTTATACATTTACAGATTTGTCTTATTCATGAAATTGTTTATCGTGATGGGAGCAGCATGGATCTTTGAAGTGATTTCCTGGCTCGCAATGATTTGTGCACCAATCCACAATGATAAATTAAAAAGAGCATTTCTATTCACGGATATTTTGAATGCCCTGCAAGGATTTTTTATATTTCTCATTTTCACGTGAGTCTAAGTAATTCCGTTTGTCTACAAAACGAGAGAATATTCTTATATATGACTAAGGACGCCCACAATTCACATAGTTTTTAAAAAAATTCGCTTTTTCTGAAATTGAAAATAGCAGTAATTCGCTTTTTTGTGCGTGAAAATCGCGTTTTTCGCTTTTTATAAAACGATATTTAGTAGTGAAAATCCAAAATGTTGCTTGCACACACACACGAACTCCGAGATTTTATTCTTTAAAACCTCAACATTTGCCACAAAACTATGTTTAAAACCTGGATTTAAACAAAAAAACCAAAACGAATGTCTTCTCATTCTCACCAAAGAACTACAAGCTCTTTTTTAAAGTTTTTCCTAGAATCGAGTAAGCTTTTTGGGTTAAATATTACCGTCCAGTTTGTGAGAAAACTCTTCGCAGACTCATGACATGACATGACTTAAAGACATTTCAAAACCCTCACGCGTGTTGTTTTTTTCAAAAATCGCTGAAAATTGCTAACAATCGTTAGAAATCGCTTCAGTTTTTCAAAAATTTGCTCAAAATTCGCTAAATTCGCATTTTTCGCTTTTTATTTTCACGAATATGAAATCCCAACATCCACATAAACACACATGACCCATACATCCATAGTCTAACACTCGAATTTCATATTTTCGCCTTATTCGCATTTGGACGTCCTTATAATTATATATGACCAACACTAAACAAAAATGTCTTGTGTGTTTCAGGTGTAAACCAAATACATGTAAACAACTTGAGGGGCAATTTAAAAAGTTTTCCGTGTACTTGGAAGAGAAACGAGGTAAGTAAATAGTTGCTATACTAAACAGAAACTATGTGTATTTTTTTTTTTTTATTAAATCCATAGAAAAGTGACATTAATCTTTGTACACATTTCTATATGTAGACAAGACAATCGGGAATCGAATGAACGAGAAAGTATCCAGTTTTTTCGTGATTGGACTCTGTACTGTGATTCTACCTGGGGTTCATGGACTGCGTAAAGTATTTAGTTACTGTGGACGTCCAACCAGGAAACTCGGTGTTGGCCGGAATACAAGTCATCATACAATGACATCCGTTTTTGAAAAATCCAGAAAAGCTAGTGATGGCTCTGCTTGTACGACTTTATCTGTAGCAGATGCGTACGAAATGGATACAACGTATTAACAAAAAAAAAGCCATTATTATATGAATATTCTCATGTGTTCCTCTCCCAGGACACAACGACTGTTTTTTTTTTACTTCTTAAGTATATAAAGATGATGGAAATACGCATTATTTGTTATTAAAAACATGCGTGTATATATATATGTGTGTGTGTGTTTGTATAACGAAATATCTCTACGCTGCAGTCCCATATTTACTCTTAGTATTTTTTTTTGTTAAGCCTTTTTTTTTAAATCTCAAATCAACATTATTATTTTTGTAATAATAATTTTACTATTATCATAAGGCTTAGTGCACCACACACAACTAGATATTTATGTGTGTAAATATATATGTCATTTAGAAAGCGGGTAATTTATTAGTGATACGTGCACTCCGTTGTGTACAGATACATATAGAGGATAAGGGGAAAGTTTTACGGGATTTTGTTTTCTAGAAATGTATGTATACTGTCCATGGTCAGCCTTTTATTAAATTAGAAAGGAAATTGAAGAAGAATACAATTTTGTTGATTGCTTCCAATTCCAAATGAAAAAAAGTACAATAATATACAGTGTGACAAAATTATTTCTGGACAGTTTCTTGCGACAAAATTTACCGATGGTTGTTTTACATGTGCGTACATATTAAGCTTAATATGTATTCACATGTCAAACAACCATCGGTAAATTCTGTCATAAGAAACTGTCCATAAATAATTTTGTCACACTGTATACAATACAAATATCATTCAAGTTTACGATTTAGTGTGTCATTGTTTTGTTTTGTAAAAATGTTCGTACGTAATGATGACTGATAAAGATAAATAAAAGCTTTAAATTTGGAAATTCTGTATTTATTTACCCTGTAAATAATTTGAAAATTGTTTATGAAAAACAAAAATGCATATATTATGAGATCCGACTCTGATGTAGAAATGGCAAGTTGATGTGTACAGTGTATTGAATGTGGTTTATTGATGTTTACATTACTTTATATGCGTATTTAGGATTCAGAATAGAGTTCAAAGCTGAGAGTTTTATCTTTATCTGGACTCTCGCGTGCGGCCCTAATATGTTAACTATAATAACCATTACCAAAGTCCATGTTGATTTTATTCAGTCAATTCCATTCAAATTCCAAATCTCTCTATTGAACTGTATTACTGTATTGAACATGATGACGCTCAGTTAATCGTGTAAATTCATAATAAAGGACTAATTCACAAAATGAAAAATGAATACTGTATCAAAAGCAAGTATATCATAATAATAATAATAAATAAAAGGTATATATTTGTACAAGATAGACTGGATAGGAAACGCGAAAGTTGTAATTTTAATTGTAATTTACGATATATAAAATACATTAGTGACGTATCTGACACAGTTAAATTTAAATATATAGAGCAAGAGCAAACAGTATCAAAGGAAGATTAGGTTACTCTACTTTTCTCTCTCTCTCTCTCTTGCTCGCTCTCTCGCTCTCTCTCTTTTCCCCTCGTTCATCAGACATGCAGATTAATTCGCGAATATCAATGTAAGCTTATAATGTATATATACTTGAGTATTATGTGGACATACGTACAAAACGAAAATCCCAACTAAATAAGAGTCTTGGCCAGTTACATTTTAGGGGGAAAGAAAAACTTGTCGTCGTTTATACAGATTACAGAGGAAAGAGACAAGCCCGTACGCGTTGAAAAGGTAAACCAGTTTACGTAATAAAAAAGAAAGAAATAGACATACATTCACATATTACACTATTACACATAGAGAGAGCGACTAAAGTGTTGTGATGTGGACGCCGCGCCGCATGGACATGGGTTTTCAAAGGCTAAACTTTGCTCTTGGTCATTCAGATTAGAAGGTTAGGAGAGGAACATCTTGAGAGTGCAGCAATTGATAGTCACATCACACACGAGGGAAGGAATTATATGGGATTATCACAAATATATATACAAATACATATATGAGCGTCGTAGCATATATCCGTCAATGAGTACATTTCTTTACGCAGTACACACAACACATACATTAGATATTTCATCCCCTCAAGTATATATGTATGTATGTACTTTTCCATTATATTCTCATCAATGATTGTTATATCATGTATATTCAAAGAATTAGCATTTTCCTCATTAGATACAATTACAACTTTTATCGCCAAAAACTCTCCATGAGAATCATGGTAGAAAATCAGAAAATGACTACAGGTCAGAAAATATGTTACACTCCTCACTTTTTCCTTGTGTCGTTTTGTGTTTCTTATATTATATTATTATATAATAAAATTTATATTATATGTATAGTGGACATGAGCACATTTGAGTACTATCAAGATGCATTTCATTCTCTTGTGTGGGTAGACACAAGAAATGAGTAGACAGAATGGATCTGAACACGTTCATGCCTAGTGATAATTAATAATTTATTGCTCCGTGTTTGTCGTTTGTATCTGTATATACGCATGTACAAAAATTCCAATACTCATTTCACATGACATATGACATATCCAGCAGATTTCCTTATTTCATAATTTAATAGACTTGTAGATTGTGAATTGTAAATTGTAAATAGTCTATCTACATTCCTAAGTCAAAAATTTCATTGAGCATGGAAAAGTTGGCATTTATTTTGGATTTCCACTGCTATTTTTTTTAACGCGAGATTAAAATGAAGGAAAACACTGTGGAATTCCACGGAGAATCCATGTAGCTATAGTAGCTTAGCTACATTGCTACGCTACACCAAACAGAAAGGGACAGTAATATAAAATTTTAATATTATCATATAGAGATATAATATACTGTGAATCCATTTAAGGATTCCAATTCCAAGTGCACGTGGTGGTGGCAATATGTGGCATGAACAAAAAAAATGTGTAGAACTGATAAGAATGGAGCACAAAAAAGCGACCACTCTGCAAAATGCTTGACTGAATCTCGTCTTCTCTTTATTTCCTATACACACACATACATTTTTCTGCATATAACGACGCATTTCACATTTTGTAAATGTAGTAAGTACTCACTTACTTACTTATACTATACCTATACATACATATACATATGTATACGTACATCCGTCTCATTTTCTCATGATCAAGGTTACTCAAGTATTTGCAGACAACGCCGTGTGGAATAATGAATAATGACGCAAAACGTGTGTGTTGTAGAAGTCGTATGATGTCTAGGCATACAAAAAATGAGTACTTACTATATCTATATATATGTGAAGTGTGACGAGACATAAAGCTCAAAAGTCCTACCTAAATTCCCCATCATATATACAAAAAAAATTTGAGTTATAAGTTATAACACATTTCATTTGGCCAAGAAATATTATTTAATCGCACACGCACACACAGACACAGAAAAAACCTAACCCAACAATATTTGGTAATGCAAACAAATGCACACACGATATATAGGGCGGATCGAATATCGAATGAATACTTTGTACTTTGTGGTTTGCTTTGCTTATATTTCCCTAATTAGAATAGGACAGGACATTATTTTATTTTTCATGTATATTTTCCATGTCGTATGAGCTCAAAACTACGCATTCAAATAACACACACTCAACCATTAAAACCCAGTTTAAATTGAAATTGGTGATTGACTGATGAATGATCAATATATGTTATGATTGTTTTATAGTGAGTAAATAAGTTTAGTAACACGGAAATTCCCAACTGATTCCCAATCACATTTTTACAAAATATGAAATGCATATTAAGTATATCAATGTGTATGGATTGTATGTAATAAAAGGTTTCCATTGTGTAGATACATAGTAAAGTTTATATTCATGCAAAGTGGGACACGTTCAATTTTCTTAGCACTATTCTCACGAGAGGATGAATGGAGGATGAAGTTTTGCTACTTTTATAATAAAATGTGTGGAACTTGAACATTCAAGCCTTGATTCTCGATTCATTACACAAGTACATACGTGTATATGCAGATTTCTCTCCCATTTTTAGTGTGTTGAGGAACGAAAACGAGACAGCAAATAATAAATGCACACACATATGTACACACTGATTGTGAGTAATAAGTATTACTTACACACATCACGGATTGACGGTAATGTTGCTACGTGATGATCCCACATGCGTTTCTGCCTCTTCTTACATGATCATCATGATATGAACATGAACATATGAACACCTCAATAGAGCCACATCGAAATTCCATCAAAATGATGTGACATGATTCAGAAAGTATAGATAATAGATTTTTATCATTTCTATCATTTTTATCATTTTTTTATGTGGATCACATACGTACAGATATATAGGGAAACTTGTATTTAATGCACGGAAACTATGCTCAAATACCCACATAAAACCAATACATAAAAAAACGCTTTCTGTGTATACTCGGATGACATCATTATATAGGTACGTCTAGAGTATATGTACCCGTTCCCAAATTTAAATTCAATTTTTAAACAAATGATGACTCTCATAATTAAAATACTTTTGGGGACATAAATAATGTGGGGAGGAAAGTTCCTCTTAAAATTGTACTAAAACTTTCAGTATGAAAGTAAAACAGAAGTGTAGAATGTGTGACATTGAAACTTGAAACGCGAAAAACACGTTGACAAATGACAAAACGAGGGACATATGCCAAGTGCCAAGAGAAAGCCATACCCAGTAGATGAGTAGAGAGGGTATAAGAGAGAGAGAGAGAGAGAGAGAGAGAGAGAGAGAGAGAGAGAGAGAAAAAAACGTTTGCATCGTTTTCTGGACTGTTTAAGGACATTTCTTTGGTTGTTTATAAAGTGGATGTGGATTTAAATTAGCCAGATCCACCAGATTGTTTATTTGAGCACACAGAAGTTTGAGAGCAAATGTTTTATGTACACAAACAAACAAACAAACACGAACACAGAAAGATCCACCTGATTATGTAACGAGTGCCGAGTGTGTGCATGTGAATGAAAGAGGGTTGCAGATTTGTGTAAGTGTGTCAATACGATAATTCTTCGTGGAGATTTTAGGTCTTGCTTTTTTTTATATGTACTCGCAGAGGATTTGAATGAATGGTCGGGTTGGCTAGCCAGTCCCAATAAATAAATGGCAATTCTTTTGGAACAACATGAGTATAAGTACTATAGTAAGTATACATACTAACAATAAGAACAAGATCAAGTGAGAAGAGTGAAGGAGGAGAAGACAACGATGATGATAAAGATGAAGAAGGTGAAGAAGACTTTTATGTGCTGGCATTTGTATTTTGTATTTTGTATATTGTATTTGCATTGACCACGACTATGACGATGACGATGACTATGACTGGGGATGATGATGAGCAATGGCTTAGAGTTTTTGAGTTTTGAGACTATTGAAGAAGAACGGTTGATGATGATACCAGTTTGTTTGAGGGACTACTAGGTCATCGGGCTTTTGATTCCGGTTGGAGGGCAGGACCAAAAACCTGATCCCTGGCTCGAGTCAACAAACTACATCTTAAAAACCTTAGTAAGTAAACTCTTTCTATTTAGTTGCTCTTTGAGTTTGATCACGATAACTCCTTGGTTGTTTGTGTTTGCATTGGATCTGCAAAAAGGTAAATCAAAAATTTTATTTGTATATTCTCACACACAAAAAAAAGGGAAAAAAACTAAAGGATTTCATATGAATTCCACACGGAAACTTTAGATTTTTTTCAGTTTTCAGTTTTCAGTTTTCCTCACACACACATTTTATAGTCTGAGAATTTTCTCCAGTTTTTCTATTAAAAAAATATATAACCTCTCCATCTTCAACTCATCATGTGGTGATTAAATTACACAAAAATTTGGAAAATATCGCAGTGAATTGCAGGGAAAAAAATCAATCAGTTCTTGTTGACAGATCAATTTTGGAGGAGAAGGCAACACGGAAAAGGAAAAAATAAAACCTTGTGTACATAATACTACGATATATATAGTGTGCAACAGAAAGTCATTAGCTTTGTTTATTTCTCTCTGTATTTGTTTCACTTCACTGATATCCACAGTAAAACAAATTGATAAATACATAGTTGCAATCCTCAAGTGTATATTTTTTCATTAGTTGGATAAATAATTCGTTATCTCATTTTTTAATTGGAGTAAGCACAAATTTTTTGAGTATGTATATAAAAAAACAAATAAAATTCTATTCATACAAAGGAGAAGGAGGAGCAGAAAAGGTAGAAAACACATGTTTTTAATTTATACCGACGGGAACAAAAAAAAATAATAATCGGTTACACACCTCAAGAGAAAAGTGCATTCATATATAATTTCTACAGACTATATACACACGAAAGAGTTTAGAATGGAATAAAAAAAAATATTGGATTTTGTACAAGTTAAAGTTGAATGACCCAATGGAGTGAATCTACTTACATTGTATCATAATCTCATTACTATATTACCATTACTATATTTGCTATTACCACCACAGTCCTTGGGCACGACTATACACCACTTTTATATCTGCATGACTGTGCTGTACATAAAAGTAGACGCTCGAAAGTACTGCTAAACCGGAGCGACCAGTTTTTTTTTGTATTCGTTTCTTTCTTTCTCTCTCTCTCTCGCTTCGTCTTCTTTACCTCAAAGTTGTGTACTAGATGACTGTGATGATTCCCTGACCTTTCAAGCAAACTCAGACAGTTTCATGCAAGCACTCTTGTCGCATTCCCTCCTTGCATATATAAGTCTACCAAAATCCTTGCCCCACTATTCTTGAAACCAGTGTGACAAACCCCCAGTGTTTGTAATCGTGTGTGTGTGTGTGTGACACAACAACAATCTTCATTCCATTTCCGCCTTCCAAAGATTATTTGATATTCAACTGGATAAAAGCATGTAGTATTATTATATAGATTGATACGATTAATATTTAATAATTTGCATACTTGAGGTTAGAACAGTTACAGGATAAAGTGACACATATGTTGTGGTTGTTGTTTGTTCTGTGTAGGAAGATGCGCTTGTCAACCATTCTATCCTTTTCCTTACTGGTGGCTGTAGCTTACTCAGCACCTGCCGTCGAGAAAGATGACAAAAATGTTGTTGTAATTGAGGAGGTGGTGGCGCCGGTTGTGCTGGATGCCGATTTAGTGGGAACGACCGTATCCAGTGTGGACGGAAAGGAGGAAGTCGCAGACTCAACGGATGTGGTCATCGAAGAAGCCACAACTCTCCCATCCGAAAAAAGTAATCCCATCATTTTTAATCTCAATTCTAATAACTATTATGTACGTATACATGCAATTATTATTAGTGTGCGTGTAAAATGAAATTCGTGTGATTGGTGGAGATTGAGATTGAGATTGAGACATATATGTGACAAATATGTATTGTTTTGTCGCATGTGTTGAAGGAGATGGACGTCAGATTGAGAGTGACGATGCCAGCTCTGAGGATGAACCCGAAGAGGATGATGATGATGATGAAGAGGAAGAAGATGAGGAGGAAGAGGAGGAAGAGGCTGCCCGGAATCAAGTTGTCAAAACTGCTGGTAAAAAGAGTGTGGGGAAGAACAAGAAACCGGCTGAGTCGAAGCCCGTTCCAGTTCTTGGAGAGGGAGGAGTTGAAGATGATGAAGCTGAAGATTTAGGGATCTTTGAACGTGAGGAGCCCAAGTCCGATGAGAAATCATCCGATGAGAAAGAGTCTGATGAGGAACAAAAGGATGATGAGAAGGAGGAAAGTCAAGAGGATGAAAGTGCGGAAGATGAAGAGCGTGATGAGCCATCCGGTAAGATTCATTTAAATTATAAATACACATTATGAAATGTACACACACTTCAATTAATTATTATCTAGTCCTTTTCACTATAGTCACTATACGATATGTAAGCTCAACCCAATGGTGACATTTTCCCTAGTCCTTTCACTATATAAACTGACAAGATACAAATTACAAATTGAATAATAATATCTATAATTATTATTATTATCATCATTAATATTAATATACATTTAAAGTGTGATATATCTGTACTGTGAGATTTTTTTTTAAAGTATAAAACGACAGAAAAAACGAGCAACTTAAAAATGTGAGAAAATGTATATGTAATGTAAATGTAGTTGCTTCGGTTGCACAACGAGTTCAACAAGAAGAAGAGAAAGAAGAAATGGCAGCCGGTAAGAACTAAAACTCATCAAACAATTGATTGTGTACAAACATAAACTCTGTGTATATACAGGCAGGCAGACAGACTCTTATTATTATTATCAGTATGTTAACAACATAACATTTGGTGAACTGCAGTATAAAGTTGGTCAAGTTTAAGTACGCTTGATTTCTATACCAGTGCACTTGTATATTCCTCTTGTATTGTAGTTCTCTCTCTCTCTCTTGAAGGTAATTGTATACAAATTAATAATGATATTGCATATAGTAATGCATAGATTTCTTTGTAGACAACTTGAGAATTTAAGTAGCTAGTCCATATGTACAAGTTTTCCTTCTCTCTCTTTCTCTCTATTTACTCTGGAAGAAAATGGTGATAGTGACGTTTGGTTTGTATATCTTTCTGTATGTATTATACAATATATAAAGAATGTAAATGAGGCCAAAGTCATATAAGAATTAGAGGGGATTCATGTCTCGATATAATTGTGCTGTTGGATTTGCCTATATTGTGCATGTAGATATTTATTAGGGGCAAAGGGATAGTTTTATGGCAATCAAATTTAGTTTAATATGTAAATGTAGAAACTTTGTTTAGTTTAACTTGATTAGATTTGTTGTTGTTGCTTGATCGTTATTTATTTTTTTGAGGGATGCCAAAAAAGAGTTTGAATTTGACAAAAGCACATACTTACTTGTACTTGTACTTACTATATCGTATATGCATGATATATAAATTGGGGGAAATAAATAAATACACAGTAGGTATTCGGGGTGTTCCACCCATGTTAGAAGATGTGGGTCAAATCAAAGTAGGTGAACAACTAGACACGCCAATACTTGGTTTAACACCTCGAATCAAGATGTTCACTAAACCGGCTCCGACGACACCATCCAAATTCTTTGCAAAATACAAGATCAGGAGAACGACATCAGCACCCAAAAGGAAAACAGCTGGTTTGATTGAAGTGGATGGAAAGAAAAAAGTGTATATTGACTATGAGGATGGATCATCCAAGATTATTGATGATGCGGATGTGCTCGCGAGTGCAGCTGCTGGGAAATTAGGGAAAGGAGGAAAAAATAAAACTCAGTCTGTATTCCATGAAATTGCGGATTTATTCATGGACTTGGTGGACAATCGAAAGGATTTCTTGTTTGACGATGATGATGATGATGCGGAACCCGCTAAAAAAAGAAAGAAAACGAGCACTCAAGATGATGATGATGATGAGGATGATGACAAGAGTGATGGGGATGAGGAGGAGGAGGAGGAGGCGGCGGCGGAGGAGGATGATGGAGGAAACAGTTCCAATGCCGTCGTTGAGATACATAAAAAAAATAAAAATAATAAGGTTGTAAAGACAACCAAGAAAAGTCCTTCAAAGAAAAAAAATACTAAACACCCAGATTTTGCACCGGATCGGGATGAAGATGATAATTCGCAAGCGGATGAGAATGAGTCAGATGAGAATGGTGACGCGAGAAAGGATGACATTTTTAATGAGCCCGACATTGAATTGGGTGAACTATCCGAAGAAAAAAATGAACATTGGAGGCAAACATTTGCAGAGTTAGAAGACTTTTAAAGTGTTTCCCCCTTTTATCTTCTCCCTGTTTTTATTTTCATTATTTATTTATTTTTTAACTTTTATTCCCTTTGTTAAGTTAAGTTTTTGTTTTTTTCTAAGTTTTTTTTTTTTTTGAACAAATCTCAATGCGTATTATAGTAACATCACAAAAGTGTTCTTAAGTTCTTATACATACTTACGTTTAGTACAAAGAAAAAAACACAAGGATACAGTTTTCAATATAAAAAAAAAACTAAATTATTATATGGAATAAACTAATTTTAAGTGAAAATCCCCCCAAAAAACAGTTGTAAAAAATCTTTTTACTTATTCGAGGCTGTTGTATATTTTCATTGTTATAGGTCCATCTGGTTTGATTGCTGAGCCTGGCTCTAGTGAACGTGGAGATGTGGATGATGGTCCAAGTCCTCCATCCGGTCAAAATGAAGTTGAGCAACCTTTGGCTATTGCTGTCGTTCAACGAGAAGACGAAACTAGCGTTCCTGGTAGGCACACACAGAGCTCATAATAATTTGTATATACATATATAGATATATAACACACATTCAAAATCACACTTATACACACACATTCAGTACATATACCTGTCCTATTCTCATATTTACTTGTACCTTCAGTATATACTCTCACACGCTCAATATCAATATCAAATGTACAGTTGCACAAAACTGTATAATACATGTACATATTGTACATATTGTACACTGTACACGTACACACCAGCGACACATATATACAGGCGCAACTAATCAACTTTTACCACTTTTACAAAACTGATAATGACTTGACAAGGGAAAGAATCCTGTCTTGTGTTTTGTTTCTTGTTAAATGCATTTATGCTAAATGAATTTCTCTCTCTCTATACTATACATAGTTGTGCCCGTGATTGTTGACGATAACTCTGGTGCTGCTTCCACTGTGGATCATGAAGTTGCCGAGAGCAAGACGGAAACTACCCGGAAGAACAAGCCAAAGAAAGAAAAGGATGAAGATGACGATGACGATGATGAAGATGAGGATGAAGATGAAGAGGAAGAGGAAGAAGAAGAAGCTGCCCGATCTGAAAAAGTATAATTCAATTTAATCCCCCTAAACATGCATGCAATATATTGCAATATTTAATGACTCTCAGGCCGTGTTACCGTCCATTCATCATTTCTATATGTTTGAATCGTTTTGCACTACATTGTGTTTTAATCATGATTTGACGCAGGATATTAATCCATACACATTTTATTTTTAGGTGAGCCGAAGTGAAGCATCTGAAGACGTTCTCTACTACTACCCATACCCAGCTACTCCAGTAAGCCAAGATAGTACATGGTACATTGTTTGTTCATAACAATGCACATGGGGAAGTGATTAGATCTTGTATATATAGAGCAGCACAATCAAGGGTTGACATTAAAATATTTATTTATTTATGATTCTTTCTCAGGTTGCTCCAGAAATCACGGAAGAATTTTATTAAACGAGTAGTTCCATTTATTTGAGAAGCAGACTAACCAAGCCAACAACCAACTCTCCTGTGGAGTTTCTCAAAAGAAAGTATTTTCACTCACTCACTCGACTCGACCCACAGTGAACCATTGGAATATATAATCTCCTGTTGTTAAATAATATATTATTTATTTATTATACTATGCCTACTCTATTTTTTCTAATTTTATTATTGTTGAACGTGTCAAATTGTATTTTTTTAAAGTATATATTTGCCATATTGTTGTTTGCGGTGTTGCGGAATGATATAAACCAAACCCAGAACTTGAAATAATCCCCCGTGCTCGTCATTTAGTGTTGTTATTGTTGATGGCTGGATGAGTTTAATAACCTATCACTCATATCCTAGTTTTTTATTTTCAACAACGAAGAATGATTTTAGTCATGAGAATAGCAGTACTTTTACATAACAATGGGCTTCCTTTCCCTATATAAATACAAATCACGCACACACACACATACAAATATCCATACACATTTTGCATAAGAACATATGGGGGATTTAATATTTTATAGTATTCATATCATGCATTTGCTATTGCCATCATAACAATCCTAATCGTTTAATGTTTATTTGTTTAAAAAAAAGGTTGTTCATAATCATCATCATCTTCAGGATCATCATCGTTTGGGCTTTGAATTATTGGCTTTTGATTGCATCATTTTATATTTATTTTATTTATACTTCACACGTGCACTGCTCACACATCATCACACATTTGTGTACAAAAACATCCGTATTTAACGATTATATCTGTATGTCAAGCGTCGAGTCAAACGATCAAACATCATCATCATCACACACATACAGTAGCCAGAACGAGGAGCTAACAACTTCAATTCTTTATCTGCACACCAACACCACCACAAAATCTATATATTCCAATAATAATTATGCATTGAAACCCATAAAATAGGGTATGAATCGACAATTAAATATCTATACTACGTACTTGTAGTGGAAATGTAACATTACACCATGCATATTGTGAGTATTGTGACGATACATAATGCCACGAGACGAGTCCATTCCATTTCCATGTTGTTACTCATGACTATATATAAAATGTCTTTTCTATCTGTATTGTACTTTTTTTGCCATTTTTAATATCATTATCACATTATCATTCTAAATATGTAGTATATAGATAAAGTTACTTTCCCCATGAAAAATCCATCAAGTAACCATAATATTTACACACACAGTTTAACCACCCACATGAAAGTAGAATGTATTTCTGTGAACAGGGTTAAATGAGAATGAACAAGAGCGAGAATGAATATTTTGTTTTAACTTATGCCAAAAACAAAAAAAACTTTGTGGATTCAATGCCAACAGATCAAAAGCTATAAAGCCTGCATCTCATTTAAAATAATTTGTACATACCTAAGTATCTCTCTCTCTCTCTCTCTCTCTCTCTGTACGTTTCCCTGTGTTTTTTCTTCAAAGGCAAAGTCAAGAATAAATACCTTGCGCACCTGCATGAGATGGTTCGTTCGTCCAATTTTTTTAGAGACTAGTAGTCTCCGCCGATCGTTTTTTGTATGTGTATATTAATAATAATAACTATTATATGTAAAATACATGTACATAGTATATATAATAATAATATAGTAATTGTGCATGCAATAAATAAATCAACTTCATTAAAGCCTTTTCTCTTTGCATACGCCATACACAGAATACACACACTCTGCATGTATAGTCGCAGCTTGTAACTAAAAGGCCTTGGAATTTACTTTGGATTTTTACGCACACACCGCACACACCGCACACTCTCACATACTTATATATATATATACACACACACACACGAATGACAGGTTCACATTGTGAATATCAGAAAGGAAAATTATCTGTATATACAAATACTTATATGTGTAGGTCTAATATTTTTCTATAATGTATGTATATAAAATAATATGAAAAGGAACCAAATAAATGTTCTACACTTGAAACACTTGCCTTGTGAATGGACTTGTCTGTTTGTGTAATTGTAAATATATCCGTTTCTGTTTGATTTTTGCCCCAAAACACATTCAAAGAATATTGTATAGATAGTTGAACAGTTGAACTGTTAACTGAAAAAAAAATCGCCTTGGTTGTTGAAAATTGATACATTACAAGTGTGCACACGCGTTCATCTATAGCGTCTATAGTATTTACTTGGTGGTAATCTATGTTATATAAAAATGATAGAGATAACATGCAATGACCCCGTGCAATGAGCATTTTCTCGAGTTTCCATACATATATTAAATTATTATTATTAGTATATTACGCAGCATCCTTTTCCTCCATCTCAAATCCAGTGGAGAGCTAAAGTTCATTTTGTAGAATACATAATAGTAATAATAGCATCCAACACATGTACTACTCCATTTAAAATAGAATGTAAGTTCAAACAGTTGTGTCGTGGTCGTCTTAGTCGTCGACGTCGTCATTTCCCTGATGTGTGTGTGATGAACTCTTTTTTTTCCTTATGGCTTAATATTATGTGCAGGTACATGGTGAGCATTGACACTCTATTTACATTATATTCCCACGTTGTTCCTCTTTCCTTTTTTATCTTGCACATTTTACGTAATGCAAATACTACGCATAAGTTATATACTAACGATAAGTATCGTATGTTATTATTTTTATTGTGTATTTCTTGGCATCCTCTCCTCACTGCACAACATTGAAAGACCTTTTTAAAGTCAATGTGCGTTGTTTAGAATACACGTGCTTAAATAGGGCTACCGATTACACTATTGTTGTGTTTTCTCCCCTCCTCCTCCGGTGGGATGATGCATCGCACTGTTTTAGTTACGTAGTTTGTTGGGTCATACGATTATTTCTTTTTATGATATTGTGCGTCTGTTCCGACACTGACGATGAGACTCACGATCAGTACGACGACTATACATATATACACTGTGAGACAACCTTGATCCTCTCTTGTATTGTTGGAAAATAGTCCTCTCTCTCTCTCTCCCTTTATTTTTATGTTCTCCCCTAAATATTTTTATTGATTTTTCGGATCGTTGTCCATACGAGCGTACTATATTCTTTTGCATTTTTCTCCGCTTCTACAAGCAGCATGTAGAATTGTATAGAATATGTGTGTGTGTGTGCATACCAGTTGTAGCTTTATCGTGTGTGTTGTGTAGATGAGAACAATGAAGATTCTTATGAGCCATTATTATACAATAATATGAATGAAAGCTGTATGTACAGACGTCATAAATAAAAAAGAAATCACAAGACAAGACACTATAGTTTCCTTCTTCTTCAGTTTTGTAGTATACAACCATGAAGCATCAATACATTTAAATATAATAACAATAATAATAATAATAATATGGCTGATGCAATGTTTGGACATTAAAATATCACCCCATCCATATACTCATTAAACTTGAATCCTCCAAGTTTTCTAACTGTCTAATTAAACTTCTTATGTACATATATAATAATAGGCACGTACTACATACCCAAAAAACAATGTACTGTATAGACAAAGACAACTGGTTATTGCAACTGCAGTTTTTGCCGATTCCCCAGACCATTAATCATAATCAATTCCAAAACAATATAACATTATAAAATATACTATAATACATACAAATACGACTACGAGAAAACATGAACTCATTTCTCTCTTTCTTTTTTTTTCTCAGTTTCTCATTTTCTCTCATTCATCCGCTCATAAGTTCATATAATCACAATCAGAAGAGGTTAAATTGGGTTAAAAATGATGAATATTTAATGAATTTAATCATTGTATACAAAAGTAGTCCGTATATATATCAGAATTTTTTTATTTGTTTTGGACATGTAACTCATGTAAGTGTAGCAAGTACTCCATTTCCATTTCCTTCCCTTTTTTCATAAAATCTCAACTTATCCCAAATAGTTTCTCCAGGTCCAGAAGCATGAAAGTGGCTTCATCCGTAAAAAGGAAATGTGTGTTAAATACATATATACATACCTTATAGGAAATCTAATTATGAACACGGGTATATAGAAAAGGAAAGAGGAAATGAAAGAACTATAATACCGTGAAATATAATAGAAAAGAAATAGGAAAAAAAGAGACAAAAGTCGTAGTGTAAAAAGCACACGAGTTGACTACGTGTTTGGCGTTGAACTTACTGCGCACAGAGAAATGTGTGTATGTGCATTTGGCTATATAGAAAAAAAATACATATCGCTCGCCCTGTGCTACAGAGACAACACACAGCGACTTCACCTTTACAAAGATCACTTGCAAACAGTTAGCAACGAAATATACACACACAATGTTCCTTGTTCAAGGAAGGAACAGAAACAAAATCCACTCTTCATGTGAATAGTGTAGAAATTAAGTTTTAAGTATTAATTATTTTATTATTTAAATAATAATATAAGTAGTTAGTACTATATTACAAGTGACTTACTACTAAATAAAGAAAATAATAATATAAACATATATATATATATATTTGTGTATTTATCAAATCCAAATCAAAACAAAGGAAAAAAAAAAAGTACTATTGCTACGATTGTATCTCTATTTAAATATAATAATATATTTAAATTGGTAATTATCAGTACTACACATTCTGATAATTACAATTTCATGAATAAAACAAGTAAATCCTTCGTTCAAAGAGTAAATCGTCATTTATAATGATGGAGCAAATTGGTGATCATGAGTATTCCTCAAAGGACTTGATAGGCCATGGTGCCTTTGCTATGGTTTTCAAGGTAATTACAATTAAGATTGCAATTAAAAGGTCTTCTTTTTATTTAAAAGTTGGCATTCTCGTTGTTTAACGATTTGAAAGTGGTATTTTGTTTTGTTTTAGTTCCATTTTTTAGAATTGTATGTGAATCACAGAATGTGATTACCAACTTGTTGGAAAATTGAAAATTTTGACAAGATTATATATGTACATATTTTAAAGGCTTTACTTAATTGTTGCAATTTCTTTTTCATAACAGGGTCGAAACAAAAAGACGAATCAGTGTGTGGCAATTAAATCTATAACAAAGAAAAATTTGGCCAAGTCACAAGCATTATTAACCAAAGAAATTGCGATTCTAAAAGAGTTGACTGCATTACATCATGAGAATGTTGTTGCTCTTTTTGAATGTCGTGAGACTCCAACCCATGTTTTCCTGGTACACATATAATTCATAACATTTTTATAATCTAGTTAAGTATTTGACTTTAATTTAAATCATGACTCCATGACTATTTTGAGAGAATCAGAGAGAGAGAGAGAGAGAGAGAGAAGTTGCATTTTGATGAATTCGACTTGTTTTTCTGGAAAGCAAAATCGTTTTGTTGTGTGTTTACATTTTACAAAACGTTTCATATAGAATATACATATTAGATTGACAGTTTCAAACTATACTCATGATCATGGTACAAGTTGAAATTACGTATTCATGTGTCGCATTTGAAACTACTTGTTGACGTTTATTTGTTATTCATTGAGAAACGTTTCTTTTTTTTCTACTGTATTTTCTGACTTCACACTTTCTTATATATTATTATTATCTTTGACCTCTCAATGCGTTATCTACAGATAATATAGTTACCTATATATAGTATTATATTTTTATAATCCATACTAATGTATTTGCTTTCTTTTTTCTGTTTAGTGTATGGAATTCTGTAACGGAGGGGACTTGGCCGATTACTTGTCAGCAAAAGGAACACTGAGTGAAGATACAATAAGATTATTCTTACGACAATTAGCTGGTGCAATGCAGGTAAATAGATACATACTCTGGGCCACATTTTCATTTATAAATTATAATCCAAACTCCATTCAGTCGAGAAATTTTTAACACAGACAATTTTAATTCTTCTATATATATAGGCTTTGCACTCCAAAGGCGTCGTCCACCGTGATCTCAAGCCACAGAATATATTGCTGACTTACCATAAAACTAATCCAGCGCCACATGAAATCTCATTAAAGTATGTCTAATCACACAATGAACAAAAGTCACTGTTTCTCTTATTGTAGTACACATTACACAATCATTTTTGTAGTCATTATTGGTTGTTCATTTCTTGTTTGTATAGGATTGCGGATTTTGGATTTGCTCGTTTCCTACAAGACGGTGTTATGGCTGCAACACTTTGTGGATCCCCAATGTACATGGCACCGGAAGTTATCATGTCCTTGACTTATGGTGCAAAGGCTGATTTGTGGTCATTGGGTACGATCGTCTATCAGTGTTTGACTGGGAAGGCACCGTTTAGTGCACAAACTCCACAGCAACTTAAAAATTTCTATGAAAAGAATCTTGTACTGAATCCCAAAATTCCACCTGGAACATCATCCGAACTCACAGATCTGCTTTATAGTCTTCTCAAAAGGAATCCAAAGGAAAGATTGGATTTTGGAGCATTTTTCTCTCATCCATTTCTAGCTACAGCTCCAGTACCTGTACCAAAG
Organism: Gisinianus flammeolus; assembly: GCA_034699125.1. Lineage (NCBI taxonomy): Eukaryota > Metazoa > Arthropoda > Collembola > Symphypleona > Katiannidae > Gisinianus > Gisinianus flammeolus. The sequence goes on along the minus strand of JAIUND010000021.1, from coordinate 26,576 downwards.
GGAGGACAAAAAGTATTATCCACAACAGCTACATCAGAAGAGGAAAAACCAATGTCAAGCCCAGAATCCGCTGGATTTGTTATTGTACCTCTACCCAAATCAAAACCCATTCCCGTCCCAACCGGAAAAAGTGAACCCAACTCTCGGCGAAACTCACCTTCGTCCTCAAACAAATCATCTGACTCTACAAATGGGGGTAGTAACAATAGTAATAATAGTAACAAAACTAACAAAACTACAAATGCGGCAACATCTCCAGACTCTCCAGCGCCACAACAAAAAAATAAGTCAAGTACTTGGTCTCCAGATGTAATTGTCAATTCACTATCACCCCCACGAGTTCAATTCACACCAACTCAGAGTACTCTTTCTCCAGCAACATCCCCTCCTCATTTCCCACTTGTTCAGTACTGTCCACCCCCTTCAAATAATCATGGATTTGTCACGGGATCTTTGGGTGGAAATAATTCATCTCCAAGACGGTCAAGTCTAGATTCTGCTCCACCATTCCTCTTTGCTGCTTCTCCACCTCCTGATCATTTCATCTTTAATTTCGAACCTCCACAATTAACAGAAGAGACTCTGCTAGAGAAGGAACACAATCAGACTTTGGCAAAGTTGAATTTTGTTTTGGCTCTTGTGGACTGTATACTTGAGTTGGCAAAATCAAAAGGGACTCCACTTTCAAAAATTCAGGAATCGAATAATTCTCGGTAATAATACTTGCACACAAATAATATTTTAATTTTACATAGATAGCTTGAAATATTGAACACGTATTCGTATTTGTACTAACTTTTAGACTAACTGTTTTTTGTGATTTTGTTATACGAAAAAAATATATAGGGTTGATGAGAACTGTTGCAAAATTAGTCGTGTAATTGGTGCTGGGAAGTCCGAACAAATGGTCTTGTATGTCAGAGCACTACATCTACTGTCCTCTGCATTACGACTAGCTAAAACGGATTTGGAGGAAAATAGGCTGAGACCGTCAGCAGCAGTTAAACATGTATAAATTTTACCGTAATTTTTAAAGTTTCAACCATTATAAGTAGGACTGCATTTTATACTTGGGAATAAGTATAGTACAATTTATTTTTTATTCCATTTTATAGGTGGTAGCTCAGTTGAATGAACGTTTCAAACAAAGCTTCACAGCCACAAAGAAGCTACATTCAAATGTGTCGCAAAATTTGTTAACTCATCAGCAGCATCTTAATGCTGATCGAATACTTTATTCTCATGCCATCGATATGGTAAATATTTATACATTGTATCGACGTGATATACGTGTGTACAAACACGCTTTTAATCGCAGTTTTTACTCGTTGTTTTAAACAAAATTTGTTTGTTGTATAGTGTCAAGCGGCTGCATTGGATGAATTATTTGATAACCCTGCAGAATGTTGCAAACGTTACCAGACAGCGCAAATACTTTTACATAGTCTGTACCAGCAAGTGGGTTCTGAGCACGAGAAGCATCTCTTGCACAAATGTAAGCTTTGAATTCCCAATACTTTATACGTGTGTCATTTACCATTTAAAATATCAGCGTAGTATGTATCCTCATTAAATATTTACCGTGTGTATGTTTATGTTATTTGTTTTTGATAGATAAAGAAGCAGTAGAAAAGCGCCTTTTCGTACTCCAACAACAAGGCTTCGTCACAGCGTCATTTGATGAAAACTACAGCGAAAATCCTGCTCCTATTGATTTTAAGGATAAATATTCATAAATCTTAGGACGGTAATTATTCGTTGTATCAGTGTAACGCTTCAGCTTCGATACACAAGTATTTATTATTACTACAACTATTATTATTGTCATCATTGTTTTATTAATTCTATTTATTTAAACATAATTACAAATCTCGAGTAATTGTCGCTGCAAAATTTTCAAAGTCGCGCAACAAACAAAACAAACAAACTAAACCAACAAAAAAGTTGACAATTTCCTCTACTTCTTCTTTAAGTAACTGATAACTTACAATTTTATTATTATTTTAGTTTTTCTTACCATTATTATTCTTATGTTTATCTGTTGAAGGTACATAATGTGTTTTGTAATTAATTGTACAACTCGATAGCTAGTACTCTTGCAATATTTTTATCTTTTATTTATTTCACACCTGTTTTTTTGTACCTGTCACGAAAAACATTTCCTCTCGCTATATAGATACACATCGCCTTTTTATCTCTTTGAACAAACTACTTTTAAAGTGTAAATATATATTATATGAATAAGCATAGGTAGGTAGGTAAAATAGGTTTAAAAAACTAACCATTTTTTGACAAAAGGAATGCTAATTATAATTTGCTCCTCTCACATGATATTGAATGTACCTACATACATAATATACATACTATATTATGCAGAAAATAATATACTTAAGAAGATAGTAACTAGTACTATGGATGGGTTTGTACAGTACACACAAATAAGTACATAGCTGGTCGATTGAATTTACCATGGCGTGAAGCATAGTTTTAAGTATTATTAATATACATAATATATAATATCATTGTATATAGTTGACTATTTTGGTAGGATTTTTGGAATCTTATTCACTTACAATGGTATATACATGAACATCGGTTCAAAGAAAACACGATGTATTTTTAGGTTGTTTTAATAGCATTTTTTTTGTATTTTGACTTTCAGCTTTGTTGTGATCATAAATAATTGTATTTTTGTGATATTGAAAAACTTAGTATATGCAGTGTATTGTATATGTATACTAACTACATTATTATTACTACTATGGTATACAAGAAATTTAAAAAAGTAATAACAAAGTATTTGGGTATTCAGTAATATGTGTATGTATATATTATGCATGTAATGCTAAGTTTGTTTTCTCAATGTATATATAATCAAACTACATATTATTATGATTACATGTAGTTCAGGTGGTAAAATGTGGTTTCCAATTTACAAAACATATAGCGACATGTATGTAATGCAAATCATAAAATTTAGTCATCACGAATATGCACAATATTTCCTCATGATTTTGTATGTTCCGTGCAATTTTATTATTATTTATCAAATGTAAAATAAATATAGTATGAAGCGCAATGGTCTCCGCCAGTACACAAACAAATTATGAATAAACATAAATAAACAAGTACATGAATATTATAAACAAATTATGATAAATAAAATATTCACACTTGAAAAGGAACAACTCTTAAAAGTTCTGAACTTTTTTTATTTATTGATGCTATTCTCAACGTTTATATGTATATAAGTAAGTATATATAGGAGGACAGTCCGAGCCCATAATGATTATTGATAATAATCATATACTTCATAAATATAGGTAAATCTTCTGAGTAGAATAAAAGTTTAAAGTTTTACATAACTAAATATGTATGTAGGTGTAGGTATATATAATCCATTTTGTTCTATACACGCTGTAAAATCCTTTAGATATTACACAAATGGATTAAAAATATAGTAAAGGACATTTGACCTTTACTTTAGAGAAAAAAAATTAACGATTTTTGTTATTTGACGCTGCGGGTCTGGAAATTCGACGTTCCTCTTCTTCATCAGATGTGCAATTGACAGCACTCACAACTCCCCCGGATCCTCTCACGGACGTAGCTCTCATTAGCTCTTGGTCAGGCCCTGGCCTATTCTCATCTGTGAAAAAAATAGAGATAATTGTTCATAAGTAATTGCTTTCGTGGTATGTAGTGTTATTATTGTTATTTTAAACTGTTGAAAAAAGGTTGCTTACAGAGAAAAGAATTGAGACTTTCTTCGTAGATTCGTGCCTCTGGGAACTCCACTTTCGTATGCTTTCTATCTGTGGCATAGACGATTGATGTACAACAGACTTCAGCAAACTTTTTCCCATTCCCATAGAATCTCCAGCAACAGATCTCTGAAGGTCCTATGGCATCCTTGATGAAATGTATTCGTCCATTAAAACGTAATGCGAGACGATCAAACATTTCTAAATTTTTTAACAAATTCTCATCGGATGTACTGTAAACCAAGAAAGACAGAAACATTTAGAGACAAAATCTCATGTTATGCGCATCATTGCCAATTTGAGTATACAACTGTACCCAACTCAGTCTTAAATAAAATTCCGATGGATCTCTTTCAATATCTGACTTTTCGAATATCTATAATGGAACCCCCCAAGGTACCAAATTGGCACCGTTATAGTGAATAAACATAGTAATCCGAAGTACCGAAAATCTTATCTCTAATGACAATCTAATATAACCATAAAAGGCTATGTTTAAGGATGATCTAGCAATCGCAGAGATTTTTGATTACGATAGCGAACCAAAGATGCAACAGATCTTAAATTTTATTGGTGCATCAATCAATAAAAACAAAATTAAATTAAACCCAACTAAATGCGTCACCCTTATCATTGACCCCACCCACAGCAACAGATTCTCAAATCAAAATTTTACAAAAGATAGTATTCAAATTCCCAACCAAGAGTGTACCAAATTACTTGGTGTTCAAATTAACAATACCCTCAAGTGGAACAATTTTATCGACCAGTATCGACCAGTGTCAAAAAAGCAAATAGTAAAATTTACATAAGGAAATTAAAGAAAATTGGCTTCAATAGGAACCAACATATATAAAACCTACATCAGATGCCTACTTGAATACACCTCCACACCGGTAAATCCCTCACAAAAAAACTAGCCAACAAATTAGAATCAACTGAAAAAAGAGCCCTCTCAATCGTAATGGGATACAGGGTCAATAGAAATAATTACAAAAATACCTTCACCATCCTCAATATAACCAACTTAAACGAAAGAAGAAATCAACTACTAACAAATTTCAGCAATAATCTACTCATGTCTAATAGATTCAAACATTTACTTCTCAAATACGCAAAAAATTCACCCCGAATACTCAGAACTAATAATCCCTACGAGTTAACCAAATGCAGATCCAATAGATATCAAAACTCTGGCTTCCAATCAATACTAATAGACCTTAATAAGAATCACAAACCAGTTGAAAACCCCAATCCCCCTAATTTCGAAACTCATGAATTGTCCTCAAATAATAATCAAATGCAAAACTCATTTTTAAATTATATCCCAAATAATGTTAAATAATGTCTGTTAAAATAAGAATATAATAAGAATGTCCAGCTATCTCCGGTCTGACTAACACGAGGTTTATAATTCCCTTTGTAATCAAATCGCGCATGCTTTAATGAGACAATAAATGTATTAATAATAATAATAGGTACTTACCTTGTGTAAGAATACTTGTTATTGTGTCGATTGATAAGTAACTCAACTACGGGCTTTGTTGTATTCACTGAAACCGGAAAGGGATTTTTAGATTAAAACATTCAGCTAAAATTTAAGTAATAATTGAAAAGATTGAATGTTATATTTCATAATGTAAATCTATACCTATGAATAGTTTCCTCTCCTCTTCCGATGTAATAAATGGCACCTGGCATATCGCCCCTAAACCCGCTTTACGACTGTCCAAAGTATTTTCACATATATTGACAAGTCCAGCGATACAGAAAAATTTGGCCTCTGCAAGAATTTCTTCAACTTCTTGTGTAATTGGTAGAGCAATAGTTCCATCCCTAAGAAAATTTAAAAGCGTCCCAAAATGCTTTCCACATCTATCTATTAAAATCCAGCCTGGGAGAGTAAACAACAACAACAAATATCAATAATTATGAATTATGACTCATCATTCGTCATTGTTATCATTCGTCGTACCTATAATATGCTTGTATGCATACAAATAAGGAAATATTATTACCTTCTGAGTCAGTTAAAACTTCCATTCTCCCACTGAACATAGCATGTAACATGGTTTCTTGCATTTTAGTTAAAGTTCCAATTGTGGTATAATATAAAGAGCCTCCAACATTCAATTTGACATACTGAGAAGGATTCCCTGTCATCAAATAAAACCAATGATTACCTCAAGTCATATGCATTATCCCCATCATATTATTAAACTAGAGTCCTGTTGAAAATAAATACCTTTGATCACCGTTCTCTGGTCACCCGACATTCTGATCTCCTCCTGAACTTGCGTTAAAAGTGCCAGCGTAAAAAAATGTGTAGTGTCAAACTTTGAGATGAAAATCTAATAACTAATGAGGGACTTGGAGTTCTGGTTACTTATGAGATTTTGATTTTAACAACGCATATTAGTTCACCCACATGATGACAAATAAACTGAACTTAATTAAATAATTAATCTGTAGGCGTCAAATCATTTAACTTATAAATGTATTTTAAGACGGAGAAAGTGAGAAAGACGAATGTGACAAATCTCAAAAAATATTTCGGGGAGAAGTTTTGAAATTCGTGTCGAAATCCGTATGCAGATCAGACGATGTTGGGCGGCAGTTTTTGAGATTGACCTAGACAGTTAAACATTTTACATTTCATTTTTTAATAAAGTATTTTGGTTGGTCCACATGACCTTTTACAGAGTACAAGGAAGGAAGTAATTATTACTTAATACTTCATATAATTACTACTACTTTGTTACTCACTTGAACCACTCACTACAGGTAAACAATTTGAGATTAGAAATTAGAATGTGACAGTTTGAGTCCAGTGTCCAAGCCTTTTATTACTTCAACCAATTCTGTGACAGGATATATTTTATGATATCATATATCTGTGGCCTCGCTCATAAAACCTTGAAGAAACAACACCTCTTTTTAAAATTAAATAAATATGTCTGTAGTAGTAAATGAGATTTTTGAGAATGCAAAGCTATCGAGAGAAATGGCTCTCATGGGCAATTACGAAATGTCCGCTGTGTACTACCAGGTATTTAACAGATAAATAAATCAATTAAAGTCAATTTGTTGCCTGAAAAAATGATTTGCCATGATTAACATTTGTTTTCCACATTTTTATTGCAGGGGACGGTCCAACAAATTCACCGCCTTTTAGCACAGATAGACGAAGAAGCAAGAAAGCGACGATGGCAAGAAGTAAAATTTCATATAAATTCAATGAATAATTATAGTTACAATATTAGTTATGGTTTGAAATGGTTTGCAACTTGGATATTTATTTAACATGATAGGTACAACAACAGTTAGTATTGGAATATCAGCATGTAAAAAGTGTTGCTAATACTCTACAGCTTTTCCGTACGGAAGGAGGAGCAGATAGGCCGATCGGTAAGTAATTAAGTCATTTCACTTCTCATAAGTTCTACATAGTTTTAGTTTTATGTAACTTAAGATATAATGTTTCATTCTGTGTTCACTCACTATTAGGTCCAATTTCGAGACTTCCATCGTATGAAGAGCCAACAAGAGATCCAGATGTTTGGTCATCTTTCAATGCTCGAGATCCAAATGTATGGCCACCACCTTTAGACCGTAATATTCCAAATTTCCCAGATGTACCACAACCGAAGCCCGTCACGAGAAAAAACATCCCACCAGCAAAAGGTGGAAATTCCAGGAAAAATGTGCCTAATCCCCCTACAAAAAACGGCTCACAACCCGTACGAAAGGACTCCAAGGCAGGTTTAAATAATACAAAAGGAGCCGGAGGAAAGTCAGTCAGTTCAACAAGTAGTAGTGCGGGATCAAATACAAAAGGGAATAGTGGTAGCAAGGATGAAGGAAGAGAAGATATTACGGATAGTGAGGGGGAAAAGTTTGTACCAGCATGTCGGAGTGATTTTGATTTAGTTGAAATGTTGGAGAGGGACATTCTTCAAAAAAATCTCTCAGTCTTTTGGGACGACATTGCTGATTTAGTCGAGGCTAAAGCTCTTTTACAGGTATTTATTTACTTATCGTTAGTTAAATTGATTTGAATGATTTTAATGTACGTAAAGTACGCATGAAATATTTTCAGATTTTAAAGTGTAAACCTACGTACAACCTTTATTTTCCAGGAAGCTGTCGTTCTTCCCATGTTAATGCCACAATTTTTTACCGGTATTCGTCGTCCATGGAAAGGAGTTTTAATGGTGGGACCTCCCGGTACAGGAAAAACTTTGTTAGCGAAAGCAGTCGCAACAGAATGTGGAACAACATTTTTTAATGTGTCCTCTTCCACTTTAACTTCAAAATATCGTGGAGAATCCGAGAAACTTGTACGACTTCTCTTTGAAATGGCAAGATTTTATGCTCCATCAACAATTTTCATTGATGAAATAGACTCACTATGTTCTCGTCGAGGCTCTGACACAGAACATGAAGCGTCCAGAAGAGTCAAATCTGAACTCCTTGTTCAGATGGATGGTGTAAATTCATGTGGATCTGGAGATGAACTCAAAATGGTCATGGTTTTAGCTGCAACGAATTTTCCATGGGATATTGATGAAGCTCTTCGTCGGCGGCTAGAAAAACGAATTTACATTCCACTTCCAAATTGTGAGTTGTACATTTTATTAAAGTTATTAATTTCCAAAACTCTACTTATTTTATATTTTATATATAATATCCGATACAACATGCGCTGAAACAATATCTCGTGGTGTTTTAGATGAAGGAAGACAAAAACTGTTAGATATTAATTTAAAGGAAGTCAAAGTTGAAGAAAGTGTTGGACTAGAAGATGTGGCTAGGAAATTAGATGGTTATTCTGGTGCGGATATTACAAGTGTTTGCAGGTATTCATTTTCAGTTCAACAGAAAAAAAACTCAAACTTGCTAAATCAGTATGATGGCGAACGGATTTCAAGCAATTCGAATTTTTTTGTAATTTAGAGATGCAGCTATGATGGCTATGAGAAGAAGAGTAGCTGGATTAAAACCTGAAGAAATTAGAAGTCTTCCAAAGTCAGAATTAGATTTACCAGTTACTCAGAAAGGTAAAAATACAACTGTATATTTTATGCTTTTCTAAATTGGCTAAGAAATCGGACTTTAAATGGTCAATGTTTTAAAAACTTACAGATTTTGACGAAGCTGTGATAAAATGCAACAAGAGTGTAGGTCCGGATGATCTTAAAAAGGTGAGATCAGCTGCATAAATACACTTAATCTGCGATACTATTTATTTTTAATTTGTCACCATAACCATGATTGAATTCTCTCTTTTTTCCTTGCTATGAATGCAGTATGAAATTTGGATGGAAGAGTACGGGTCTTCCTAAAACTTGAAATCGGCCTTGTAATGTGCCTTTTGAAGAGTATGTAGTTTGGTATCGCCTGACTGCAATTTACTAAATTCTTCACGAGATGTAGAGATTCCGGCTTTTTAATTAAGACTATAGAATATTTTACTGCATTATGATGCCGCTGGACATTTAAAAGATATTTGAAATAGACATCGGACGAGCCTATATATATATGAGAGTCAACTCCATATAATTATGATTAATAACAAAACAGCGGACGCTATATTCTTAACTTATTTCAATAAAATTCAATTTATTATATTAATTTAAATATTTACTTTTAATATTACATCATACGAACGTTTTACGAAATGATTAATGTTTCTTTATTTTTTATACATACTCAACTACTCGTTTAATAATTTAAAATCTGTATTTCATGTTACTGTTGAAATCAGAGAATAAAACTGACTATAATATAAACGTTTAACTTGTATGTGTACACTTATTAAACATATCCTATGCGTATTTTTGAGTTTCAATCTAAATCGACTACACACTTTAAACACAAACAAGCATTATAACAATTGCTGACTAGCATTTATAAAAAAAATATATGGCTCATTTCACTTTAAAATACAACTTTGCCATTATTGCGAATTTATCAATAAAAAAATAATAATTTTGAGGATAAAAAGACACTAGATTAAACATGACTATATCTGATATTCATACTACATACTAGAATGCGTACAATTCATTTGACTAGGTTTAATCCGAAATCAAGCTAGAATCCAAATCTAAAAGAAGTGAACGCTTCTTACTCCGAATTTCAAGAGCTAATTTCATATCATCAAGATTTACCGTTTTCTGTCGTCTATGTAGACAAAATGTCTCAGAATCTTGAAAAATACCAACCAAATGCAATTCAGTGACCAACTGCAAAATTTCGACTGCGGAATTTTCCACACGGAAATCCTTCTTAAATTTACACACATAATCTTTGACTAATCTCTTGAAAGTTGCTTTTGGTATGGAAAACTTTGGAATTTCAAAGGACTCATCAGAGTTAGAATTTAATGATGAACAGGATGGCGATGAACGAGCCAGTTCTGGAGTTTGAGGTGAATCACTGAAAAACCCCAAAATCCAAAATTCATAAGCTTTTCTATAATTTCAACTGTATAGAAAGCATCATTTTGACTACCGTATAAACTAGAATAGACTCTCAGGGAGTGTATCCGAAAATATTATAGAGTCCCAGGGAGTCTATTACAGAATGGGACTCTATTAGAGGGTTCTTAAAATCGATGATTTCTAATGTAATTTAAATCAGAGAATGTCATTGAAAGCATGGGATTTTAATTCAAAGCTGTTATACAATCCCTGGGGCTCTATTGTATAGGGGACTCTATAAAATAGAGGGAGTCTATTCTAGTTTATACGGTATATTTTTTATTATATTAAATTTGGCCATTATATATGTACACATGCTTATACGATATTTATATAATTCGTTGACCTTAACATTTTCTACTTTTTATTATTTCTTACTATTAGTCAAAATACTTATTTTAATGGATTTAATATATCATATTTACATATATTACATAAGTAATAAGTATGTATTACTCATGATGAATCATTCTTATTGTTATTTTATTATCATTTACTTTAAACAAAACGGCAGCAATTTCAATTAAAAACACATTTAAATGTCAACATTCACATAAAGAGAGAGAGGGAGAGAGTCAAGCTTTTGGGTACTAGAACATATTTAGGTACCTTTTGATGTATGAAAGGGAGCTGTAAATTATTATTGTTATTTTTTATCATTAATGGCAAGTTTTTTTATGCTTGTGAACAAAGTAGTAGCTTGGAAATTTGCACCCACATTTTTTACATGGAAAAAATTGAACATTGAGATCTTTTGTCGTAGCTCTATTCTCGGGAGCACATACCATTGCCGGGGTATTGACATTTGTACCAGTAATATCCACGGAAACTGGATTTAAATGTCTCTTTTTGTGCTTCTGATAGCAAAAGAGACTTTTGAAACTTTGATTACAATAGATACATACATATGTTTTAGTCATGGCGAGATTTCGACAAGTTGGCTCACTATCAGTCATCATCATGTTTGTTGTTGAACCGGATGGTTCATCTTGATGTTCCACTGTAAGGGCGAAATTTGGATTTGAAATTCTTTCAAATCGCACAGGGCCGTCACAGCAGGCAACATCCACAATCGTAGCTACTTGATTCTCTTCTACTTTCTCATTTTCCAGTTCACAGTCATTTTCAATTTCCGTGTCTGTTTCTTCTCTAATTACGATTTGACAATCTTGTGATCTGCAAAAATTTGTAAAAAATACTGACATTATATAATTTTGTGTAAAAAGTAATAAGCTTTTAAAACAAAAACAACTTGCTTGCACATGCAGAATAATTTTAAAATAATAGATTCGATTGAGGCTCGATTAGTTTTTTTATTTTTACAATTTTAAAAACTCACGATTCGACTGAATTAATAAATAAATGTGTGCACATAAATTATGTGATACAATATATTTGAATTGAAATTATTAGTAAAAACTTAAAAGAATTCAGAATCTGTGTTCTGAAAAGCCATTCATATTGGTTAGTTCACGAGTTTTAATCTTTTTAATAATAACAAAGAACAAACCGTTTAAATGTGTATTGTCCATGTTCTTGTTTAATTGGGGAGACACATTCAATTTCATTGTCTGTGTCACGTTTCCTCCAAACTAGTTTTTTGGATATATGCTGATTATAGTTGTAATTGAATCCAGGATGATTAAAATATTCTTCATTACCACCACTTTCGTCTGGATGATTACATGTTAGTTCCCGAGATGTATTTTGCTGTGGTAGAGATTGAGCAGTAGAGGAGGCTTGCCCATATGAAGGCCATAGGTTTTGATACCAGATTATTGACCAAGGTGGTCTTGGAATTGGTCGAACAATAGGAACATTATCCAGTTCACTTTCACTACAAGACCGAGATTTAACTGATAGATCAATTGCAGACTCTGTCATTGCATTTATTTATTTTTAAATTTGTGAAAATGTACAGAAAAATAGTCAAAGGAAATATTTTTTCTCTAGAATGTTATATCTTTCCCTCGTATACCTATTACCTATATGTATATGAAAAAACAAATTTTTTTTTTTTGAGTATTTATTGTTAAGATTTTTCAGAAAAAAATCATAACTGCATATTGTATTTAAAAATTGTAGCTTTCTTTCAATGATAATATAATTATTAAAATTATTTATATGTCGAGAATATTGTAATGTTTTGATATTTGCTTCAAGTGTGTATGACACATTTGATTATGACGACCACAGACGGATAATATGGGAAAACGCACGAGAAAAGAGAGTTGGTTCAAGTTAACTCGTGGATTTATTGGAATAGACTGAATATGAAAGTTGTGTGTTGAACAAGTTTTATAGACGGGAGCTACGATTTGACGATTTAGTCTACCACATATAGAGTATGAAAGCATACGTGGGCAAAGGGTCTCTCTCTTTTGAAATTATGGAATGGCTTTTAATAAGCGAGACGTACAAGTTCCCATATCAGATTGATAGTAATCCTCGGGGAATTCCTACAGAACTCGCTGGGTTTTGTTTACTTTTCCTCAACTCTTTACCCGGTGTTTCGCTACTTTCATTTACTATAGTATGAGTACTCCTCACAGCAGTCCTCACCCGTGTATGTATCTGCAATGTCTTTAGTTCGTTCTCACGTTCATCGTCATCTTGCTTCGTTTCTTTTCTTGGTTTCAGTTTAAAATTGTGTGCTTTTATGTATGCATACGTATATAGATATATATTTATATCAACTGTATATGCCATATGGTATCTCGTTCTTCCGACATCCCTTTTTCATACTTAATTTACGCTTTTTTTTCTATTGAAATGTGAAGTCGTTGTGCCATTATATATTCGCAATCTTAAATCATGTATGGAGGAAGGAAAGATTGAGGACTCTAAAGTTAGCTTTTCATTTCACTGGCAATGTGAATTCCTTCTTTCGTTTCTATACCTTAAGTATATGGAACTTTTTTCAACAGAAGAAAAAAACTTTGAATTATATTGACAAAAACCTCAAGTTTTTACGTCTATACTCTATAGTAAAGATGTGCATCTGGTTGAGAATCAATTTTGGTTATTTCTGAATTTTTAGAATGAATGCCATATGGCCATATCTTTTTGGTCATTTTTTATTGTTCTGTATGAGTAGTCCTCACTCTCAGTCTTGTCTCGACTCGACTCACGTTTGTAATTTTATCATGGAATTATAGTAAGATTCCCCGTAATAATGCAAATGTTAAGTTTGATAGGTAAATGACGCTACTCCGTAATGAATATAGTTCAATATTTTCAAGCAATTCTTGTTTTACAAAAAAAAATGCTAGCCATTACTTTGCTTATGTAAAAAGAATAAAAAGATTGATGTTGTATGTTCATGTACGTTGTATGCTTCTGATACGATTACAGTGTAATTGATAGTAGTATGATTATTATTATTCTCTGATTTTATAAGAACCAGTCTGATTTTATAAAATATGTCATGCATATAAAATACTTTGGATTGGTATATATGTAGTAATTATTGTATATGTAATGTAATAGATATGCCTAGCTTTATGTTTTTTGTAGTTTCTGCTTGTGTCTGATTAAAGGGAGATCAGAAGCGACATTTTGATTACGTACGTCTGTGTAGATATATATGAATAGACCATTCTGAACGGTTTGATCTGAAGCTGTGAATATTACGACATGGTATACGCGAGATGAAAATTGAATTGCCTCAGATTACCGTAAAGAAGATTTTAATTGGAATGGTGAACTATTAATTTAATTATATTTACTGATGGGAAAAAGCGAATCGGAATAAGCATTATGTATTTTTCGACAAGTGTGTGTTGGATTGTAATTAGTGTAAGAGTCTTTCTTTGATACAAACGAATTGTTCGAATGGAAGAGAGGGGAAAGAGAGAGAGTCAATATTTGCTGAAAAACATCATAGTACAAAATCCCATGTATGTATACAATAGTATACATCTGATCTGGTGTGTTATATGTGTCTACCGTATGTACTTTTGTACATATCTGTCTGTAGATAATAATTATATACTTGAAGACTAATAGCTACAGAGTTGGAAGTTTTTCCCTTAAAAATACAAGTTGAAGACGAGAGAGTCAAGAGAGTGATTTTTAGTCGAGCATCTCCTCTTAGTATATAAAATATAAACGCAACATTGTAGTATTGGTACTTGTTTGATAAATGTCTACTCGACTCAAGTTGTTCTAATATTTTTTGGTCCAACTACTGAGCTACCCCCCGTTTAGGCGAATACTTTCATTTCAATCCTTTGACGAAAGAAAAAGAGACAGATATTTGAACGAAAATAATGGCATGGAGCATATTAGTCAAAAATCCAGTCAGTTATCTGGAGTGATCGGCATCTTTTTGGAGATTTACATCCATAGTAATCCATGCGACTAGATGAAATAGCTTGAGTGGGTGTAATTTATTTTTTGGGTTCAAAGATTTGAAATTTATAAGGACCTCATGCAGTAAATCAATCAAAAGTGTATTCACATGTACCTTTTCTCCATAAAAATATGGCATCATTGGTAACTAACTTTTAATCCCTCTTGTTTAACTTACGGATGTCTTCATTAGTCACCGATTGATTTTGGGAGAGATGACTATGATCTTAAAACAAAAATTAAGCTATTGTTATATGAATGTGTATTATGTAAAAGGGTATAGCAATGGCTGAAAGTTAAAAAAAGATGTCAAGAGTTCAAACTCATGGCGTGCTTGAGTCTGACGGAATAAATAGCAACAGTAAGTAAAAACATCTTAAACTGGCTCGTTCAATTGGATGAATCGATTTGTGTGAGTTGAAATGCTTGGAATAATGTCATGTTATCGAGGAAAAATTACTAACGATAAGAGGACAACAACATTGCATGACTTCTCATACATGTAATGGTGTTCAACAGCATACGGGACGAGTTTCCCGTCCCGTATTAATTTGCAATTTTCTCGATCATACCATAAAACACATATCTATTATTATCTATGTATATGAATCTCAAGGAACGCATTTATTGGAGTTGATTTTATGATTTATTATTGATGGCCTGTGCTTCAAGTTTCAAGTTTTGTATATACATACAAGTTTAGTCTTTGTACTCAACAATAGATTTGTGATTATTCATTAGAGGGGATCAAAGATGCTCTGTATTACCACTACATAGTTGAAAGCAGTATATAATGTACTCTACGTATAAGCTATATAAGAAGCAATGTAATCATTGCTTATTAAAGTAATTTCTTAGCCGGCAACGTGAGCACACTGAGCACCAATACTATGTGCACACGTACATTACGAGTAAAATAACTTAAGCTTGCCTTCGTCATGGGATTTTTTTTGTTGAAGAACATCATGAATCATGATGTACTATGTGTAAGATGTATTCTTGTTTTCCCAAGTTACCTCTATTTAATCTATAATTTGGTTGTGTATTTTATTATTTACAGTTTTTAAAAATCACTTTATGATAGTTTGTCATTAAAATGACACTGGCTACGGATCTTCATTTTTGTAATTCTAAAAAGAATTTAAAGAGCTTATTTAATGTCGATATAGCTAGCTATGTTGATGAAATTTACTTTATACATGACAACTTGACTAGTCGTACATGTAGGAAATATTCATGTTACTTTTAGTATAGGTATTGTACTTTATCGTGTTAATGGTTAGTTAGTTTGGTCTTGGAGTATTCCCTGTCAACGCACGCAAACTATATACTCAAGTCATGCATGTATATTCTTATACTGTAGATTAGATTCCACTTGATTTTGCTACATTACATAAGGACGGAGACTGAAGGATAGGGGGATCTATCCACCACTTGTGGTCGGTCTATGCCCACTTGGGGAATGATACGTACATATGTAGTATGTACATGCATACATACTTGTAATGAAAAGTAGTATGTACATATGCATGTATGTATGTATCGTTGCTGCCTGACACGAGTGAGTACATATATGTATGTATAAATGTCATCCTGTAAGTATGTATCCCCATGGCATAGCAACATATAGATATTGTTCAATTTGTGTGCGTTTCACTATTTACATATCATGTTTTACCGTTCTACCGGCCGATGTCTCAAAGGAGTCACTTTCATTCCGTACCATTTATCTCTCTCTTTGTGTCTCAAGGTACGAGTTTAATTAAGCGCAGGTAATAGAGAGTATAATCTTATGAATATTTTTGCTTTTGTCTTTATTGAACGTCACATCCTGAATTTAAAAGTGGCTGTTAATGTGATGAAATATCATTTATTCATCAACAAGAAACTCGTTATTATTTTGACTTTCTTGTCATCAGCGACAGCCATGCTAAAAGCTTAAAAATACTTGTACACTTAAGTCATGCAGACTCTGTGGTTTCCCGTCAATGTTATCTCATCGGATAAAAAACGACGTTCTTTTCTGTCCAGTATGCTAAACGTTACATTTACTGTAACTATGCTAGTGAATACTACTGAATACCAATACTCAAAGTACTCTCTAAATGTTTCACCCTTAGACCGATGTTACTTCTGAATGAAATGTCCACAAATACTATACATTATAATCCTGCAGTAGTACATATAGTAGTCGTCATGAGGTACAATAAAAAGTAACCCCCCCCCCCCCCCTCTGTTGAAATGGAAAATTTGCTTGTTTTTTCTAAATGATGCTAATAAATCGTATTGTTATTTGCATTTAATTTTCGGCTGTAATTTTGGTAGACGTAGTATAGTAGTTAGCAGTTTCCTTGCGGTTTTGAACTGTACTTACAATAATTATTATCTGCTAGTTTTTTGTAGTTTTGTATATATATTATAAAAAAGTATATATGGATGATTGCGGTGGGCTTTTGTAAAAACAAAATAATTGCCGGGATTTAGGATGTTCATGCGCACACAAAGCAATTAAACTAAAATTCATCGACAAAAAACATGAATGTTTGATTTCAATAAAATTGGAATGGAATCAACTATGTACTTAATTAAAATCAATCAAAATTTTAGGAGATAAAGGAGGGCCGCATAACTGTGTGGTTTGTAAAGCAAGCTTGGAGTCGTTTTTGCAATCGCGCCCCGTCGTACGATCACAGGCAATGCAGTACGGTTTAAATGAAGACGATATTCAATCGGGGGATCGTGTTTGTACTTCATGCCGATGTAAAGGTATTTATTTTATTGTTATTCGTGTACAATATCATCTCATATCAATATCAAGGATGCCTATATAATTTCGAACTTTATATGATTTCCATGTAAAGCAGTGCGAAGACGGTATAAACCGAGCCAATGTCCCATCCCAACATGTCCAGCTAGAGTAAGTCGTATACACACATGTAATAATAATCAGATTCATGTACTTTTGTGTCGACTTTGTTCCCAACTTTTTAAGTTTTTCTTTCGACATCAATAAATGTGTAGAAAGCGTACATCTTTTCTCAAAGTAATGTACATCTGGTTATTGGTTTATTCATGACACTGTGTTAGTAACACATGCTGAAGAATCAAGTCTAATTTTCGTATTCTTTGTTTGTATAGAGAGCACGTATAAAACGTCTTAGACCTTTCCCCCCGAAATGGGCTGAACTAAGTGAAGAAACCCGGGATGCTATTTGTGCTAAATATCGTAAGAAATATCAATTTGAAAAACTTAAGATTTCACTTATATGGGAACACAGTAAAAGCATTTGAGTTGTAAACAAATGAATTTTTATAACATTTTATTTTGTAGAAATTCCACCTAACGTCACTAAATGTTGTACGGCTTGTTTCAACCGTATTACTCGAAGACTTAATCCGAATACTAGCTTGGACACACCAGATGATCCTGGTTCGGATACTACACGTTGGACGGATGAAGAAATTGATGCTATTAAAAAAGCCCTTGTAGAGGTAAGTCGACGAAATACTTTTTGCATGTAATCATAATATTTGATGGTAGAACAACTAAAGGATGGTTGTGTCTTCAATGTAAGTGCATACACTAATTACCGTCTTATCCTAATAGGAAAATGATAAATAACTCGAAATAATTTTTATTTACAGCTTGGTACGGATTGGCGTAAGCTTTCAGAGCGAATCAGCACCAAATCTGACTTGCAATGCAGGAATTTTTATTTTAATTTTCGTAAAAAATATGGTTTAGATACGCTAGTACAGGAGTTCAAAAAGGTACGCCAATGTTTTTTTTTAATAATTTTTAACACTTTCATGAAGTTGAGTACTCTGTACGACAGCACGTTCGGGCTTCACTGTAAGCATTAAATTCTTGTGTTGATTTTCAGAGCAAAGGTGGTGGTGATGGACCGCCTACTTTAACAGACGAAGAGGAATCCGGTTCAACTACTTCGGTAAAACTGCAAGAACATAAATTATCGTCGTTTCATTGAAAAGTTAAGTTCATAGGATTGATCGTACTGATAAAAACATTGTTTCTCTATTATCAGAGTTGTGATGAGGGTGTAAATCCACCTCAAGATCAGTCTCGTCCATCATTAGACAAGAAGGATGATTATGATTCTTCAGCAACGGTAACATTTTTTACATGGTTTTCAACAAAAAAAAATCCTCAAGTACCTATTCTATGCTAATTTTGTTTCACTTAATTAATGTAGGTGAGTGCGGAGGAGGGAGGTCCGATTGAATCTGAAAAGCCTCAATTAGTAGAAGATATGAAGACTTTACCCAATCATCCTGATGCTCCACTCCAATTAACAATACGTCCTAATCATACAATAATCCAAACGCCGCCACCAATTTTAAATCAACAGCAGCAGTCTCATAGTATTTCTCATCATCCAGGGCAGGTCCAGCAGCAGCAGCAGCAACAACAACAACAGCAGCAGCACCATCATCAAAATCCTCATGTCCCGTCAGGATTAGTAATGACTTCATCTCAATCTGTTCATCATCCTGTCGTTTCTCATCATTCATCCGGCGCACCAACTATGTCTATACATCGAGGACCATCACCTCATGGACAGCATTCACACCATGGTCACCAGCCTCTTCATTCTACAAGTCCTCATCACTCTCAGGGAATGCCTTCTCATGGTCAACCATTAGGTAGCCACCCTCATCATCAGCAACAACAGCAACAGCATCCACACCAACAGCCGCAGCAGTCAAATTCTAGCCTCCATCATGCAGGTCACCCAGGTAAAAACATTGAAATTACAAGTTGTTTGCTTGTTTTTTATTTTTTAAATGACCGTGATTAGTCTAAATGGTTCTTTTTATATTGTTATTGTTTTATCCAGTAGCGAGGTATCCAAGCCCCGAGAACAATGAGCCTCATTCGTGTAAGTAAATTCACTTAAATAATAGTAATTATTACATTTCTGAATAATGAAGTTTTTAATTCATTATTGCCTCACTTCATATTATTTGTCTTACAGTGACAGTGAAAGATTTAATGTTAAAAACAATCGAGAGACAACTTGGAAGAAACACGGTACCCAGAAATTCCCAAAATCAACCACCAAATCAAGTAAGTAAATATATAATTAAATTATAATGAAAATCCTTTGCTATATTTCTCATTTGCCACTCTCAACGACGTAGTGCATTATGTGGTTATTTATTCGGTTTTTTTTCTACAAAAAAAAAGGCTGGAATGCATCCGGGTCCAAGTATAAGTCCTACAATCACATCAATTCTAAAAAGTCAAAGTCATCTTCCACCACCCGGTCAACATTTAGTGATATCGCAACAACCTTCTCAGAATCATCCAGCAACATCTCCTCAACAACAACAACAGCAGCAGCAAGTTTCTGCAATTCCCGTTTCATCTCCACATTTTCAACCTCACCCAATGTATGGCTATGGGAATAAAGTCGATATTCGTGGAATTCCGTCTCATCATATTGTAGGGAGAGAAGGACTTCCAATGATGCAAGTTCAACAAACCATTCAGCAGCAGCAGCAACAACAACAGCAGCAACAACAGCAGCAGCAACAACAACAACAACAGCAGAGTCGGGATGATTGTGAAACGCTCGACTTGAGTATGAAAAAACGATCTCTTTCACCACATTCTGGACCTCAAAGGACGCCTAATTCTGGTCCTCCTCAAGCTCACCAAACACCTTTGGATTTTACAAGACAAGATGATTATTATCCCAAATATTCTCCAACTAATAGAGCACGCCCAACACAACAACAACAGCAGCAACAACAACAACTTGCTCCTCCGAAATCGTCTAAAGTTCCACCGCCACTACTCACTAAACCACCAAATTTGTCACCAATGAAAGATGGCTCGATAACTCATGGAACACCACTTCATCCTGGTGTTAGATTCCCTGAACCTAATTCTAATTTCCCTCATTCTGGACATAACCGACCTAGTAACATTCGAGGTATGTATCCACAGCCTATGCCTACAAAATATGAGGGTCTATTGCGTCCTTCTAAAGGTAAGTCTGAACTTTGCGCACCAGTACATTTACAATATACTTTCTTCATTCGCAATCCAAAACACAAGCATCATTAATACTGTATTATATAGTTCACAAATACAACTAATCATTTCCCCAAGAGCTTCCTAATCAATATTCTTATTTTTCTTTATGTTTCTCTAAAGAAGGCTCAATTACTCAAGGTACACCAATGCCAATTACACAAGATAAAGGTCGAGCAATGCCAGCTCCGTATAGCATGTATGACAGAACCGAATACTACAAACGAATGTCACCTGCAGCTCCGTACTACCATGGTTAGATAAAATTTTGATTTTATTTGTTTGTTTTTTTTAATTTATTACTAAACAAAATGTGGAGAAATCAAATTTTTTGTGATATTTAGGTTCCGCATCACCATACTATGGACAAAGACCACCATCATCAGGACAGCAAAGATCTTCTTCGCCCTCTGGTGCTCCTCCATCTTCTGCCTACACAATGGAGTAATATTTATTTCTTCATATTCTTTTTTATTCAAAATCAAATCACAGTGAACATTTCATATTACATTTTCTGATTTGTGGTGTGTACAAAAATGACGTTTTTTCTTTTCGTTTTTTGTCAACAGCCAACACAATAACTCGAGGCAAATTATAATTAATGATTTTTACACTTCTCAACAAATGCAACAGCCACCCCATCCTCCTCAATCCCCACAGAATTCAGTCCAGCAACAACCACGTGTAGATCCAAATAAGCGTAACATGCCACCAGTATCAGCTCCTTCTGGAACCTCGTACGTAATCCCACCTCGACACGAAGCATACAGACAATCAACTCCCCCGCCATCGCAACATCAAGCACACCAACAGCAAAGACAAGGTGTCATCCATCGCACAAATTCTCATCGTAAGTATATTGTTTTGTACATGCATGTGAAATTTCTTTTGGTATACACGATTCTCCTTGGATTAAGTATTAGAATGATGATAAAATTTACTCTCAGCGTCTGAGAACAGTTTAAGCACGTGAACTTTTTAATGTCCTCATACAAAAAAAAAGAGGAAAAGTGTGTTCCCATTGTTTGGAGTCCGAAAGGGCTGAACCTACTGAACAATGAGTTGACTAAACTGGTTCTGCTGAAATGAGGGAGATGTCTGACAACTTTAATCAAATATCATTGAGGGCTTGAAAATGTAGTAGTAAAGTACTAATATGTCAGTGAATTAATTCCCATTGGTATTTGTTTTCTAATTGATTTTCAAGGCTCGGTGGTGAAAGTGGAGCCAAACAGATACCCGCATGATGCATTCGCTTCATTAGGTAAGAATATTAATACATGCATGTGTATGTACTAAAACATTTATATTCATGAATATTGTATTATTTTTATTTTATACTGAGGACTAATTTGTCATCTTGTTTTACCATTTTAGTAGATGTAGCTGCTGCACAACCTAGCTTACCTGTTCCAAAAGAAGAGCATAATAGAAGTCGTGTTGGTTTGCCCAGAGGTAACATTATATACATGAACCTTTTCAATAAAAATTAATATAGACGCACACACACGTGTTTCGTTTTAATTTTTAATAATGAATTATTTAAAGACATATATATTTGAAAATTTGTATCTTCTAAATAAAAAAAATTCCTCTGAAAACAGTGGATATGGTTGTTCGAGAGGGTCTTGGTAAAAGCATGGCTGAAATGGAACGCAATCGAATAAGTTCATCACAGCAGCCCCCTCATCAACTTGCACCTCAGATATATCGACCTGCTCCAGGACCACCAAGTCAGCCAATACCAGATTTACCAAGGTTTGAAATGCATAATACGAAATAATGGTATATGGTATTAATGGTATTTAAATATTCAAGAAAATATCTCTCTTCTCCTAATTAATTGAATGAAATGTGGGTGATGAAAAATAGGAATCGAAAAGAAATGATGGACGGCAATAGATTTGGTAATCGAGACTCACAAGATGCGACATTAACCGCAGCATCATTGATTGATGCCATAATCACGCATCAAATAAATCAGCCGTCTCCTCATGATCGACAATCACCAGTGCCTCCAGCAAGAACCGGTGATCGTCTCTTTGCCTCATTTCAACGCCCTGTTCAAATGCCAATGCAGCAGCATTCAAGTCAGAGTGGTCCCCATGGTGGTTCTTTGATTGGAGTGGCGCATCATGATGACAAACGAGAGGAAGATTCCCGTGACTATAAAAACCCACAAGGTGATTATTTTATTATTGATCATTATTAATTAATACAAATGAGGTTTATCGTACGAGATAGTTTTTGTAATTTTGATTTGGGGTTTGGGATATTTATCATTGTTTAGTTTTTTATTATAAATATTTAGTGTAGTTTTTGGTACTGTAATGTAGTTTTTTGATCGTCTTGTTGTTGTTGTTGGCATTAATTATGAAATATTTTGTAAGTTTGAAATTATTTTATATATTTTGTTTTTGTTGGCTTGTGCGTATATAATATATTTTAATATGGCATGAGAGGTGTAGAAGCTTAATATTAAGTTGGTTGGGATGATTTGATATGTAGGTGGGACTTGGGGTGACCATATAGATCATATAATCTCCAAAGACTATGCTTCTGGGAAAGGTTCAACTAGTGGTCAAGGTGGCGTTGGGAATGCTCAACAACAGCAGCAAGGACAGGATCGGCAACAATCTGCCTCAGGACCACCTCCAGTTTCGATGACGCAATCACAACATCAACCCGGTCTTCAACAACAAAGAGTTGATGTAAAGCGAGATGATGATATGGCTCCTTATATCAGCTGGAAACTAAGACGAGCACTACAACACGAGAAGGAACGAGCAGAATATGTATGTTGGTTTTATTAATTCATTATTATTACTATATATATATATGCTTACTATGCAGAAAATATATTTATATATGTACAAGTTGTGTCAAATTCTCAATGATGCTAATATATGTATTCGAGGTTTTTGATTTTTGTTCATTTTATTCTTTTTAAATAGCAACAGCAGCAGCATCAACAACAACAACAAATGCATGGAAGTCATCCTGATGAGCGGCATATAATTCGTGTGGTGCAGGCTGCTGAGGCTCAACAACATCCGAGACCGCCATCCGTCCCGTCTTCAAAAGAAATAAATTATCCCCCGTGAGGATTAAACCTAAGTCTAAATTACACTACATTAATATCAGTCTGCAGATCTTTCTTATGGGGTCTTGCTTACAGTGTCAGCGAAGATGGGAGCGACTTGAAGCCTGAAGCCCTAAAGCTATCTACTGCTGCTGTACCCGGAGGAGGAATGCCAGGCGGTGCTGCCAATTTGGGTGATATGTTTCCGAGAAGAACGGGAACAGGTTCTCGTTCTGAAGGTATATCCCCCCTGGACTATGTCAAGAATCGAATTATGGAAGTAATGCGGACCGAAAACACAGACGACAAATCAGAGGATGGGCCAAGCAGTGGGGGTGCCGGTGAACAAAATCCTGGTCCAGTAATATCTTCCTCCGGTCCACCATCGTCCAAACCAACGGCTCCTAGTAGTAACGTAAGCAATTCCGGACATGGAAATAATAGTTCTTCTACATCTAGTATTGGTGGTGGTACAAGTGACAATAGTCGATCAGAAAATTTACAAGTAAGTAATGAACGGCCTGTCGCAGATGGAGATCGCTAAGAGAGAGACTTTGGCCTATTCCGATGATATAAATAATGGCGAGAAGGAAAAAAATATGCTAATAACAATTTTGAAATAAACGAATTTAAAAAAACATGTTAATTTTTTTCTTTATAATATTCGTTTTTTCTTCTTTTTTTATAAATATAAAAAAACAAAAGTTCAAAAGCTTAGAAATTATAGTAGTGGTCGTTAACGAATTTCTTACACTTGTTGAAAAATTTCATCATTATTATTATATAAAATACCAAACAATGTTTAATCTCATGTAATCAAATGATACACGATTATTTTGATCCATTAATAACCCATAAATAATTCCAGCTATTTAAGCCTTATTATGAAAAAGAGGGACATGATTTATTTGAACATCTTTTCTTCTTTTCAACTGTATGGACGAGAGAGACACACCTAACAATGAATTATTTCCCTTATTTCGATCTTCAGGAAAATTGATTCAAATCATTGGGACGAGTCTATGAAGTGGACAAAACATTATAGCATTTTGGCAAACAAGTTGCTTTTGCTTGGGAAGTTATGAAATGAAGAAAAAAACTACAGCTGGTCTTATCATCCGAAATTCTGAAGTTTTTTTCTTCAAAAGTGTGTACGTGCACGATTTACTGGATGTGATGGCAACTTTAAAGAAATCTAGAAAATGAGTTTCCCAATATACACAGTGCTTTTTCCTTTTGACCAGTCGACATTCTGTACCTCTTCAAAAACAAATCGATAAGAAAAAGAAGCATTCGGAAAAAGTTCTTTTTATAAATGCTCCAATGTTCTCTACTCGTCAGTTGTAATTGATTTTTTTTTTTAAAGAATCACGAGTATTATAAATTGCTTTTACAATCTGATTGATTGCGGATTTAAATGTGAACCTGTTGCATAATGTTCTCGACGAGACTAAAGTATAAAAAAAATAATAATTTATTGACAGTACATTATAATTAGTAGTAATAACTATTATTATTATGATTATAGCTACAGTAGATTTTTTTTCGGGGTGTGGCTCAAATAAAATAAAAATAAACTTTTAATTCTTAAAATATAAGTACATGCATATATTATAATGTAATTGATATATTGTATATGTTTTAAAAAAACAAGGAAATAATGAAACTGAATTTAAAAGGTTATAATATAATATCATTAATATGTTTTTTTTGTTATGTAATATAAAGGACACTATGTATTTGTAAATACAAAACGTTTTATGTATACACAAGTAGTAGAGAGAGAAATATTTAGCTCGAGGTATTTACATAATTATTATATTATTATATATTAAAAATTATTCGACATCCTACACATAACATCCAAACTTCCTTGATGTCAAAAGAAGGCGACGTTTTTTCATCAGTCAATATCGTCAAAAAAACATTTTTACTGTTGACAAAACCCAGAATTCAACAAACCAAAAGGCTCTGGTCATTCATCAGAGACAATTCTTCAATTTATTGATAGAAATCATCCACGCTCCCTTTCCCCACATTATCATCAAGTGTAAAATGTCAACGCAGTGTTACTAAATGTGATCAAAGTGGTCCAGTGGTTTTCACTTCAAAAAAATAATCTCTATAGCTAATCAAAAAAACTCCATCGGACACTCATCGATGACCCTTCATTCATTGTTATTTGCTTGGGTCATATTGTTGCATGGATTCAGGTGATTGTATCCTGTAAAATTGTTTTAAACTGAATCAGAATAATATCTAACTTTGTTGTATCAAAAAAAAAAAAGTCTTATGTTTTGGTTAATCTGGAGTTTTGCTGAGAGCAGGACATTCATATATCAGCATCAGTGCATTCAACTTGGACCAGTATATAAGCATCACAATGAGAGCTTTAGATCCTTGAGAGGATAATAATGGGGAAACAATAGTATAGACAATAAGGGGGGGGAAGTTTATTGTTCGTCCATATTACTGGTTTTCAATTTGATCATCCATTAAATTATTACCTTTTCTTACTTAAATCACTACTAACACCTGTGTATAGGTTTAACCTATTAGGTACATATTTTATAGCATTGCATAAAACTTTCGACTGTGCATGCACTCGGCGTAATTTTCAAATCCTGTCCACAGTATCCAAATATTAAAAAAAGTCATTTTTAGCGTGTTGGAATTTTGTACCGCATTATTGTTTTATAAGTAATGCAAATTTATTTATGGCTTACCGATGGCTGTCTGCCATTAAATGTCAACTACTCAGAGTTTTACTGTATTTTTTTACTGGTGGTAAATTTAAAGAAATTTGAATATTTTAAATAATTACGATTCAC